>CM065922.1:46513881-46521381 GCA_033439105.1 Magallana nippona | reverse complement strand
TCATAAAATTAAGAAAAGTTTCATCATGAATTCTGAAAGCATATCATGTAATAACTTTAAATAAAGAGGGCCGTGAATCCTGAAATGAAGACATAAATCTTATAATTTAATTTGTACAAATAAATAAATTTTCAGAGAAATAACTGATCCGATCCTCAAAACAATGTGCTGCCAATCAGCACCAGTTGGAGGCTGTCAATCACAGCTCATTACAGCAACAGTAGGTAATGAAACCAAAGCTTGGCAGGCCCCGCCTGTTCTTGGCAAGGGGGAACCAGCTCACAGCGAGCTGAGTAATGAATTCAAGTGGAAACCATTACGTAAATGTACTGCACAATACGATACTGGCTGGTTATATAACCCAAGCATTATCGACACTGATAATCTTATCTGGGCCCTGTTTTTGCCACCCAAGTGCTACTTACGAGAGGTTATCATTGACACTGCATTAGGAGGATATATATAAACATTTGGCTGCTTTCAAGAACGATGGAATGCCAACATGCAGAGCAAAGAGGTTATGGTTTAAATCTACAAGTTCCACCTCTACAAATTTACCAGGTGCATTTTTCTTATTTAACATGCACAACTCAAACAAGAGACTGACTGTGATCCTTTTGTGACATCACAATAGCCCAACAGTTGCCCGTATTGATGGTCTATGATAACTCAGCTAAATCAAGTGCGGTCTTTTGCTTATTCCTGATGGTCCAAGCAACAGCCACTGCCAAAGGCCAACACTGCACTCTATCTGTATGAAATCATGTGATTTTGACAAAATAATGTCACAGTAATCACTTGCTCCCCTGAGATTAGGATTCAAGTCCATGATTAAAACAATCCATGCTGTGATTATAAAAATACATGCATCTTTTTAAATTATGGATTGGACCAGCCATGTTGTAATGGATACAAGAACGTCATCACAAAATTTTCTGTGCAATGCCATATTAACACCAGTGGATCATGGATTGATCCCCATGCCCTAGGGAGGTTTTAGATGTATCAAATGCCCCCAGACTCCCCGAGGACTGATGATGACATCTGATAGACAATACGACCCAGACTAAGAAGAGGTCATAATCTAAATAATCTCTGACATGCATTTAGAACCAGCATGCCTCATAGGACCTCATGCAGGACTCATTGCTCCAAGTTCTGTATTAAAAAAGTCACAATAAAAATAAAGCTGGCGGTTGCCTTTTTCTAATGTATGTAAAATTCATCTGTAACTGATAAAAAAGCCATCAGCAATATGGCTCAAAGGAGAAATAAGTACCCAGCACCACATTCAACACAGATAGCTACTGATGCTGATAGATGGAGAATACACAGGTCTCACCTGTCAGGCTAGATGTTTCTGAGGCCAAAAAAGCAGGTGTCCTTTGTTACAGTAGTGTATGTAATAATCTATGGTAGGTCAACAGGAACAGGAGCTCTATGATACAATAGTCTATCATTGGTCAATAGAAGCAGGTGCCCTATGTTACAATTGTCTATGATTGGTCAACTTGAACAAGTGCCTTATGTTACAATAGTTTATGATTGGCCAAAATACGCAGGTGCCCCATGTTGCAATAGTCTATGATTGGTCAACACAAACAGGTGACCTATGTTACATAGTCTATGATGGGTTGACAGAAACAGGTACCTTATGTTACAATATTGGTCAACTGGAGCAGGTGCCTTATGTTACAATAGTCTATGATTGGCCAAAAGAAGCAGGTGCCTTATGTTGCAATAGTCTATGAATAGTCAATTTGAGCAAGCCTTATGTTACAATAGTCTATGATTGGCCAAAAGAAGCAGGTGGCCCATATTACAATAGTCTATGATTGGTCAAAAGAAGCAGGTGGCCCATATTACAATAGTCTATGATTGGTCAAAACGAGCAAGTGTCTTATGTTACAATGGTCTGTGATTGGCAATAAGAAGCAGATGCCCTATGTTGGAAAAGTCTAGGTTAGTAGGGTTAAGTACCCTATGTTACAATAGTCTATGATTGGTCAACAGAAGCAGGTGGCCTATGTTATAATAGTGTTGGTTATTAGGGTCAGGTGCTTTATGTTACCATAGTCTCTGATTGGCCAAAAGAAGTAGGTGTTATATGTTGCAATAGTCTATGAATAGTCAACTTGAGCAAGCCTTATGTTACAATAGTCTATGATTGGTCAAAAGAAGCAGGTGCCCTATGTTAAAATAGTCTATGATTGGTCAAAAGAAGCAGGTACCCTATGTTACAATAGTCTATGATTGGTCAAAAGAAGCAGGTGTCCTTTGTTACAATAGTCATGTGATATTCTACTTGTATTAATTAAATGATTCTCATGCTTGTTTTGACTGGCAAATAATTGGAAGATTTTTTTCATCTTTTTCTGGTCATTTCTGAAAGGATTGATGGAAGAAAAAAAAATTCCATTATATAAATTTTTTTTATGATCTTTCAATACTATTATGGCAGTGATTGCCAACAAATTAACTTATCCTGCAGAGAAAAGTTCTGAAGGCTATAACATATTGAAGGCCACATCAATCTCTGTTGCGAACAGCTGGCCAAACTTATCATTGTTATCACACAAAATCACTTGTAAACACTTACTTAATTAAAATATACCAGTTTAATACATATATGATTTGATAACCATATGAAAAGATCATAGTTATAAATACTCTGAAATAAGAAAGGCTATACAATTAAAGTCAGCTATAGTGAAAATGTGCTTCATAAAGACCTCCATTCATTTCAAAATGAATAATAAAATTTAAAGGAATATTGTATCATTTAGATTTCCTTTTTAAAAAAAAAATGTTTTATACAGCTGAGATTATGGGGTCAGTTAAAGTCTTGTTAGTACATTGTACTTGGTTCAAGTTTGGGAGGTTATTACTATTTTTTTTAACCTTATATAATTCTATGAATTTTAAGCATGTATAGTCTAAATCATAATTTGAATGTTTATTTTAAAAAATTATTGGTGTGAACTCAAAAATTGAAATTAATTATGGTTTTCTCTTACGTTTTTGAAATAGTTAAAAAGTCAATGGCTTTAAACAGGGACTTTATAAAATGTTTTTTTCTGGTGTAATGTAGAACAAAATTCTATTAAAATATAGAAAAGGTAAGTTATAATTGGTGTGAAGTGCTTACCAATTTTTAAGAAGTTTATTAAATCTGGGCTTGAATTATCTTCTAATTTTTAAGAAATGTATTAGATCTGGGCTTGAATTATCTTTTAATCTTTAAGAAATTTATTAGATCTGTGCTTGAATTATCTTCTAATTTTTATGAAATTTATTAGATCTGGGCTTGAATTATCTAACTTGACCACCATGATTTGAGTGCACTGTTGGGGCACTAACCTAGCTATAGTGGTGGAAAAATTACTACATGATGCCAGTTATATCTAACCAATATCTCAATTTTTTCTCTGCATACCCAGTTTACAATAATTGATGTTTATTCATTATCCTAGCCTCAGTATAGAGTAGTGTCAGTTTATTGGTGACTTTATCCTTCTGATTAAGAGACAAATCAAAAAAAACCTTGTGCAATTAAAACTATCCGACGATGTATAATAGTGACCTGGGAAATCAAGACAGACTAGAAAAACGGAGGGAAAAAAATTATTGTGCCTAATTGTCAGATTAAAAACTAAAATCAGAGCTCTTGAGTCCTTGTCATGCAGGTATTTTACACCAGTTTGGAGTAGATTTGCCTAGTGGTAAAGAATTAACCTTTCATGTAACACAAGCCTCTCTGAGACTTGTTCCATAAAAGTATTGGAATTATTTAAATCGAAGAAACTTCTCCCACTACATCGTCAGATGAAAAACTTCCTCCCAAGATGACATCCAATAACCACTCAGTTATGTAACATGCATCTTCACTCGCTGCTACTTGGGTGCAGTTTGAACAAATTAAATTTCCTCAGCAGAGTACAGAAACTTCAACTAGCAACTTCCTGAATCAACTTATTAACTGATATCTCCCCTGAATGCCATCATTGTACTGGTGGAATCACAAAAAAAAAAAAATAACACCAGACTAGACAAGGCATAAACCTCCAATGCAGTGTCAATGATTTCAAATGTAAGGGCTCAAACTTTCCCAATAATTTTTTTTCTTACATTTCTTGACTACCCTACTGGTGTAGTTTTTTTGTTTCCCTGGATTATGTCCCTTGTCAACCCCCCCCCCCCCCCCCCCCCTTTTCTGGTCTCTGGCTTTATTTACCTGATCACACGTTTTACAATGGTAGGACTTTCCCGATTTGTTGGTGGGTTTGACCGGCTGGGGAATCACTAGGGGTGTGTTGTTCGTTGGAGTCGATGGCCCGCTAACACTGCCAGTGCTGCTGCGGTAACTGCCGGAACTTCCTGTATTTATGTGTCGCAGGTTGGCGGCATGGTCATTGTGGCTGTTCACAGAGTGCTCGGGGTTCAAACTTCCTGTAAATGGAAAACATACTAGGTAAGAGACCTGAATTTAAGAATTAGGCATATTTGTTTTCTTTTACTGATATATATGCCACACGTAAGTTGACTGCATGACTACAAATAGCATTCATTAAAATGTTTAAGTACTGCAAGGTGAATCCTAAATATATATGATAATTTCTTTATTGCTATTTTTTATCACGTGATTTATCAAGTAATTGTATTTATGGGGAAAAAATGTCAAAGGATTACAAAAATGTTTTTTGAAAAAAAATTTGAAATCACCTATGAAATACAAGATGTACAACACTGATCTCTTGTGTGCTAAAATAATTAATTAAAATTTATTATTAAAAAATTTTACAGAGAGAGAGAGAGAGAGAGAGAGAGAGAGAGGTTTCTTTAACTGGATTACTTCATATTATCCCTAGATTACAAAAGGGAGGGTCATGGATAATAAATGCCCTCCTTTTTGGACAAATCGGACAAATGTGTTTCCAGCTAGTGTGTAAGAATAGTAAAATCACATAAAATTCCAGAATACATATTGATTTTCATTCTCTTTTAATTCAAAGAACTGCAATTAGAAGATTCTAATTCCTCCTTGAATCTCTGCTAGAGTCACTCCACAGCTGTAAATGAATGCATGGAAGTCGTAAAAAAAATAAATCAAACAGCTCTATATACTTCAGCAAGCTTTCGTATCAATCTTTTCAAATTGAAACTTCCTTTGATGTCACAGGAGTAATTAGACACATGTTGTCATCAAATCTTAATGAACATTTTAATGTGAACATCTTACACCAACACCGCCAGGAATGGTGTACCTTCAATACTTGCAATTGTACTAGAATGTGAATATATCCTCCGAGTATTAAACAAGTGAGAGTGATCAAAATAATAAATTTCTGATCACATTTAATACAATGAAACAGTCCCATTGGACGGAATATTAGAAATGCAATTATTTTCTCCGTAGGATAAACTCATCCAGAAATTCACATTTAATTTTCTCAAAAGGAGTACAGATATTCTGGTTACAACTTATGCAATTAAAAAGAAAAAGTTAGGTTTAGCTCGTGAAATATTGATACCCCCATATAAACCAATTCTTACATTCCAGAAAAGTGATTTTAATTCAATTTAGTTTCATTTGGTTGGTTTAGGGGTTTGGGGGAGGGGGATAGCATGCAAGCAAACCACAATAAAAATGCTCCTTTATAATCATCTCTGATTCTGTCTATTTCCCACCTTTCTTTTCTTTTCTGAATTGCAAGGAACAATCAATGCACAATGCAATTTATGGAACACTGATTTCAGTACGTTACTAGTTGTTTGTTACCATCCATACAGAAAAAAGAATCTAAATATGGGACGTCCTTCATCAAATCATACACGCAGGTTCTAAAATATATGGTAATGGAGATTGACAAACTCTTGGTAAAAAAGGCTCTTACCTCACACCTACTTACACAAAGAAAAAACTAAAAATAATTCATCTGAGACCAAACAGGGTTGCAATTTGTACATGCATATTCCAACTTGAAAAGGTGTCATACATAAAAAAAAAGAAGAAATATTTAATTCATGAGAGAAGAAAAATCTGAGACATTAAAAGATCCGTATCTATAAAAATTATAGAGGAAAAAAATTAGTTCCTCTATTTACACATAGGAAATACACAGAAATCATTTTCTCTCATTTATAAATATAATTACATAAATGAAATTTTGGTATCTTTTCTTGTTCATTAAGGGATCTTAATAGATAAAAGTTTAAATCCAAATACATGTATACCAATTAATAGGTATCAAGATCCTCTATAACTTGGGCCCTTGAAAAATCCCTATAGCAATTCAAGAGAGGTATTTTTTTCCCAAATGAATACATGTTTCATTTTCCAAGTTATCCTTAAGCTTATGCCTAAAACTGAAAAAAAACATTTATGTAGATGTAAAATAAGTAAATTTGCTACCAGTGTTTTTTTAAGTACATAAAACAGAACTAAAGTTTATTTCCAAAAGACCAGAAATAAAAAAGAAACGACGAGTTTATAATCTTAGTATACTGATTTTTTTTCAACATACTCCATGTCCAAGATTCCCTGACCACAGGTCCAAAATGTGGTCAGTAAAAGCACTGGTACAGAGAAGCCCTGAGATGAAAGTAAGAGCTAGATCAGACAGCAACAGGTGATTCTAACCATCGATCAGGGATACATCAGACTAGTCCCAGAATAAAACGAAGGTCGCACCAAACAGACTGGAAATTAAAGTTCCCCTTAACACAGGCCAGACATTAAAGGAAAAACTACTAGTATTATCATCAATAATCTAAATATGTGGAAATTTTATGCATGATGATGGGGAAAAAAAACCTAGACAAAATAATGAAATAAAAAAACAAAACACAATGCATAGAAAACACTTTATGTTTGAAAATAGATATGAAAATATTTCAACCATGTTTTCCCTTCAGATTCGCATCGGTTTTTATGAGAAGTCGATATGATACAAAAGTATTAACCCTTGCATAATACCGTGAAAGATATATTGACAAATATATTCAAGTAGTTTAAAATATACATCAACTTGTATTCTTAACAAAATTAATGATTTAAGTTGAAAATTCAAAAACAGACATGCTTATGCTGAAAAAAAGCCCAAAATATTTTAAATATCTGAAACAGTGTAGAGAAATGTGAAGTTCAAATAATGAAGTATAAATTACCTGCTTAACTATTAAATATAAAATCAAAATAAATGAAAAATGATTTGTTTTAACTTATATTTGATTAATGCAGGATTTATTTAACTGAAATCAACCATTTTTATTAACCGAAAATTGAATTTAATAATAAACTGCTTGTTAAATGCATCTAAAAATCACTGAATAATGAATTGTTTATTGAAATATTCTAATGTAAAAATTTTTCCCTCTATTTCCCCCTCCAGACAGGCAGCAATCTCGACTCCGCCCCCTTTCAGTCAAATTTTCCCTTTAGAGACCATTGTTTGTAAACCTTAACAACACAGGTCCCTTCGATACAATGTGTACTGTCAA
>CM065922.1:46291381-46508881 GCA_033439105.1 Magallana nippona | reverse complement strand
ACTTAACTTATACTAATCAGTTGTCTACCTATTTGCAGACTGATAAGAATCCTAAAATTTGTTTTGACTATAATAATAAGTCATAAAGAATTGATACAGTAAATAATAATGTGGCACTTCTAAAAATTGAGACCAAAAAAAAGAAAGAAAATATTAACTTTGAGATCAAAATTCTAATGTTGTAACCATATGCTTTTGCTCACTTATCATACATTAATCACAACTGTGTGCAATCTACCTAAAGGCATAGAGGCATGTATGCCACCTGATAAACTATTGAGTGAGCACAATATCATACAATCAGAATTCTCATAAATTAATCATGCATTTAAATTTTTAGCCAAGGTGCAGTTTGCATTGGCTGGTTGGATATTCAAGACAAAAGAAAAACAAAAACTGCTGGATTGGAGTTGGTCTACAACCTGTTCTGAACTCCCTTGAAAAACTGAAAAACATTTCCTTGTCTAAGATTCAATGTTTAATTCAAACCTTAGAGTCAAATGCAACAGCAGTGGTTATATATATATGTTGATTCTTCACAAAGTCAACGGTTAGTTATCTCTCTCTCTCTCTCTACAAAGGTTGGTGCCATATTCTCTACTTTGTGGTATATTGTTTACCAAAGCATATACCCAATTTCAAGGGCCAATTAAGAAACTTTGTCATGAACTTTATTGTTATATATGCCTACAGCAAATTTGTAACAAATTCTAAATATAACAACAATCAGTATGTAAAAAATCTGTATAACTGCATATCAGAAAGAAATAAAAATACAATCAATTTCAATTATAAAATGTTTGAACGGACTATCAAAGTCACAAGTTTTAAAAATAGTTTAATTGTTAAATGAATGACAAAATATGATAATTGAAAAAAATATATGAGTTTGTTCTATATCTAAATGTTTTAATGTTGGTTCCAACTACTTAGAAACTGTAAAGAGACTTCTTTTCTTCATTTCAAATGATATGAAGGGACTATACCGTACATTATAACATCTACAGAGAGACATAAATAATTTCATACTGGATGGCAAGACCAACTGTTAAACCCAAACCTACATTGACATATTATCACCATACTGAACCAGCAGACTGGTAAAGACAAACAATCTTGATACATTCACAAACACTGGACCAGCAAACAAATTCAAGCCAAGCCTTCAGGAATACATTCATACAGTATCAAACAAGCTGACACATTGACTCAGTACTGGACTGGTCAAATTAAACCTACTTGACATTTACTTTTTACGTTTTTTAACAGCACACTATAATCTGGGGGAAATAAAACCTACGATGACCGTTTACTTGATATTCATGAAGTCAAACCTACATTGAAACATTTACACAATACTAATCAACACACAAACTGGGGAAGCCAAACCTACATTGACATATTCACACAATACTAATCAGCACACAAACTGGGGAAGCCAAACCTACATTGACATATTCACTACATACTGGACCAGCAAGTAAACCTATTTAAGCCAAACCTAGCTACATTGATACATTTACACCATACTGAATCAGCAGATTCTAAACCTACTACATGAATCAAAATCTACCTGACTGCATTTACTCAATACTGAATTCACAGACAAGATTACCAATTTGAAAGAAGTCATACCTACAGGTACATTTTCAGTATGAACTTCATCTAGTTTTAACTATTACAATTGCAATTTTAAGGACAACTGTACATATTTAAATCACTTTCACTTTTTTTTTTTGGCACATTACTGAAAAGTTATTTTGCACACTTAAAAGGGCATATAAAATATAGGACAACAAAAATTTGCAAAGGTCTCTAAAAAAAAATCCCAACGATTGCTATCTTTACAGATGAATAGGCTTGATCAGCACCTTCGGGTTTCTCAATCCTTGCCTGAAGCAGTTCATGAGAATAGGATGATATTGCTGGCACATGCATTCACATGCTAATGTAAGTAGATACACCAATAAGGTGTTAGACCATTATGGTGGTTGCATTCTGTTCAGATATTTCCTTGTTTTATGATGTTGATCAAAAGCATTGAAGCCTTTCTATATCACCTTCAGACACAGTCTGCTTGTTCAGAGTGGCACTTGCCTCACACAACAGTAAAACCATTGTACTTATATTGACTGACAGTTGCTAAGGCATGTCAAACCTGCAGATTTTTCTCTATCTGAGTGCCATAAACAAAGATTTGATAGATAAATCTTTAAAAAGGTCTCACTCTTTCTAGAAACAATCTATATTTGAATAATGATGGTAACTGTTTCAAGCCATTTGATTTATTTAAACATGTATCACTTTTTTCCTGGGCAGAAGTTGCATTGTACCATTTTTGATTTGGTTAGCAGATTTTTGAGACCCTTTGACTGTCTCTGTAATGTTGTCTTCTTCAATAAAAGGGTCTCAAAAATATGTTAACCAATTCAAAATGGTAACTGCATCTTCTGCCCACGAAGATCCTAAGATGCAACCTTATATAAGACTTTCGCATTTTGCTGTTGATGTCTTGAACAATTTGGTAAGCATTAAGACACAGCTGTAATAACAATTCTTTCAATAAAATTATAATGTGTTTATTTAAAGCTCCTTGATAACATAGAAATTAAAAATCATTATGTGTAAATAATTGAATTGCATATTCTCAAGTCTCCTGAGCTCTTGCTTCATCCAAGTTCAATTCTCTAACTAATTGTTTCCCCCTTTTTAATATTTCAGCATGTTATAGTATTCCTCTGGGTTTTTCTTAGCCATTTTCTCTTCAGGATTTGATCTGCTTAAAATATATTTTCTTTTTCAATACATATACAGTGAATCTTCAGATATGTGAATGCAACCAATCCAGATACTTCAGTTTCCAGAGGATTTTATTTAAAACAAAATCTATATGCATCATTTTGTTCCTTTATCTGGAATTCCAGGTCTGGATGGTCTATTGTTACAGCAAAACATTAATTTCCTATAAATTTTCCCTCATTTATTCACACGGTAATTTTACATTGTCATTGGATACCAGCTTACCAAGAGTGTACATTGTTGTTAAACCATCTAGCCTTTTATTACAATATAAGCATGCACTGATGGTTAAATATCATGGTCATTCACAATGGACAGTTCCTTGTCATATATTGGTATTGAGCAATTATTGGTTTTTTTTTTACCAAATATTTGTAGGGAACAGATATCAAGATTTACATTTAGCCTTGAAAATTTGAACTGATATTTATAGACTTAATTCTTGGGCACAGTATTTTGTGAACAACTTTTATGTGCATGTTTCATTAATTTGAATCTATAATTTTATGATGATATAAAACTATCAATAATTTAAATATTCTTTGCAAAATTCATAACTGTTGGGTTACCTGAAACACTAGGCATAGGAATAAGCTACAGTTAATGTCCGATTTATCAAATTAAATTGGGGCCCATCTGACAGATTGCAAGGGCAAATATAAAACTATACCAAATATAATTGATTCTAAATTGGCAAAGTTAAGGATAGTTCTGTCTTTATAAATTAGCTTGGGTCGTTATCAATATGCATTACATATTTCTAACATTTTTGGCATTTAGTTAGAATTCTCCAAAGTAATTATATATAGTCACTTTTTTGCAGGAGTATTTTGTGTTAATTTGTCCTAATATAAAAGGCAAGTTTGTTTGTTACTTTTCACCATCTTAACTAAATAACTTCAGAAACCATGGATAAAGAAGCCATTATACAACCATATCAACATTGATACAGTACTGGGACATAAGTGAGTTTGAAAAATGGCTGACCTTCATGTAGGTCACGTCATCATCTTAAAGTTTTGGAACAAGTATCCTCGCGTCATGGGTTTCCGATAATCTTACACTAAACGCTGCTTCTAATGACTGTCTTTTTAGTTAACAATTTCGAAACTATATCATTTTTAACCTCAGAGATAGCATTGAATATCGCCAATACAAAATCAAAGTTAGTTGCCATTATATGCAATTTCTAGCTTTAAATCAACTGGATGCCGCATTTGTCCAATGAAAATGTGCGTCATGTGTTTCCGATAGAATAATTCATCAACTTTTTTTTTCAATAATACTTAACACAAATGTGATATAATTTTTTGAATATATTCTATATTATTTTCAATTGTTTTGTAAGTCTTTTATTTCAACGTAAATCGTCCAAATATTTAATTTTGCCCATAACTTCATTTTAACACTTATTATTATTACGATACCGTCATTTGTATGGTTATTAATAACGTTTTTATTTCAGAAGAAGCTTAATTTATAGCTCTCCTAGGATTGCAAACAAAGAAAAACATTACAAAGTCATATGATTATTTTAGCATGTAAATACATCATCAGAGGTCTATTTTAAGGGACAATAAGTAATTCAAGATACTGTGATAGTATTGTTGGGATTTTGAGCAATTTAAGTGACTTTAATTAAAGTAATAGTAAAATTAGTTTCTTATGAGACCCTTGAGTAATTGAGTGATTTTAACCATTTCAGACAGCATTACTTTGATAGTGTATATGTATAATGATGAAAGGAGATTTTGTTAGTCCCGTGTCCTAAGTAATTAGGAAAATGACGTCATTTTAGAGAAAACTCACGCGACCAAAATAGACTATCAGAAACATGTGACTATCGGAAACACTTTTCATATATTTTCAATGACACCAATATCTGAACTTTATGTATACCAAAATATGTGCTCACACCGTTTTTCCTGTTTGTTTAGTTGAACTTAGAATTCATATTACCTTTTTTTAACAATCTATCAGCAATTTTAAACTGATAATCATTTACTAGTGAAACTCTGAAATGATATTCCATCGTCTCACAATATCCTTTTTTCTATATCTTCCACTTCAAATTATAATTTAAGCAATATGGGTCTTCGTACTATTAAAACTTTACAAAACAGCTTGGCTGTGTATTCTTATCATCCTTCCAGTTTTAAACTTATAAAACCCAGCATCTGATATCTGTATTACGACTTGTTTGTGCCTTCCCATTATTTTTCTCCAGTTTGGTGCCATGTTATTATGCAAACAATAATTGTTTATGAAAGGGCAATAACTCAAAAAATAAAATATGCCAAAGTAGATTTTCAGACGAGTTTTGAAAATCAGGTCCTGTAAGAAAATATTTCTTTTCAAGATGTAACTTGGAGAAATAACAAAATTAAGGCTGCCAATTTGCGAACTCATTTATGGCACATGACTGTTTATGTATTTCTGAAGAGCAAAAACCTTCCATTTCTGGATGAAATTTTTAAAAGGTCAAAAATTCAGATTCATGACATCGCAATTATCTTCACATAAGGTTATGGTTTGATAGTGCATTAAGATAAACATAAAAACACCAATAAGTTAATAATTCTGAATGATTTTACTTTCTCAAAATGTACATATAAGTAACATAGAAATATTAAAAATCACCGCGATATGAACTTAGATGGTACGTGATCAAATCTACTGAAAAGCCCTTCAAAAATATACTATATACTATGTATTATTCATCTTTTAGAACTTAACAAAAAGGCTTTACAGGATTTGAACATGTGACCAACCAAGATTATATCCTGGTAAACTTTGTAACATTGCTATTTATTTCTGAAGTAACCAATGGGAAGGAAAGTGAAGTAATGAAATTGAGACTCACCATAGTCTGCCGAGACATGGGGGTTGCCATGCTTCCATTTGAACAAATCTGAAAATAAATCAAATAATTAATGAGCTTCTTATGTCATCAAGATGGTTTTATTGTAATACGAGGTATAATCTTTTGCCATCACTTAGAAGAAAAGATTGAAAAATCATTGGTAAAGTATCAAATCATGCACAGAATAAGTTATTTTTTAGTTTAGCATAATATTTTTCATCTGTATACAGCTTTAAAAAACCAACACTTTGATTTTATGAAGGCATCATTGCATAACTGCTTGCTGATGTAATAAAAAAATATAAGTTGTAAATATTTACTAGATAATAAATAATTATACTATCCCGCACTTAAAATCTACGATTGTCAATTGTGTATCACTTCTAAGGTCATAATGGGCCCTTAACATTACATCTTTTTGAGACATTTAGAATTTTGTAATCTAAAAAACTTATCTTTAAATTTTCTACTCAGATATTTTTGCAGTGTTGGTTTGGATGTTCATTAAATCTGAATTAAACTGTATTTATGATTAATCATCAGTTTAACAGTTAACATCTAGTAAGAGAATCATTTTTCATTTTTCAAATTATTTTCTTTTTTTAACCTTTCTAAACAAAGGAGTGAATTCACATCAATTAATTTCTAATCTGTAAAATTTTTAGGAAAAAAATATATTAAGCTGTGGTAGCATTCTTGTTTAAAAGTTAAAACATTTTTTTGACCCCTGTCTTCAAACGTGGATCCTAATAGATATGAAAATAATAAATAATAATGAAATAAAGGCTACGCTTGATGAATAATTAATAGGCCATAATTGATGAGATATTTGAATCAAGGTTATCTTATCAGGCTTCATTAGAAAAAAATACCATTACCTTTACCAGAATTATGCAATTCTTCAACTTCAATAAAAAAAAATGTTTTTCTTTTGTGAACTTATTATGTCATTAATGTT
This sequence comes from Magallana nippona, assembly GCA_033439105.1. NCBI lineage: Eukaryota > Metazoa > Mollusca > Bivalvia > Ostreida > Ostreidae > Magallana > Magallana nippona. Next base: position 46,502,261 of record CM065922.1, on the reverse strand, counting down.
TCAACTAGTTTTCATGACCCCCAAGTCTGAAACTGTATATAGTGCATCAATCAAAGGTTTTGACTTGCCGTTTCTCATATTCTGTCAGGAAAAGGAAATTATGCAGCAGCAATATGAAAGAAAATATGTCAATTTGGAATATATTTTTATAATATATTTTAATCCAAATAACAGTGATTTATATCCTTTCTTTTTTCCGAATATTATTTGAAAACATTAAATTCATTTTTCCTGTTTTGTTAATTTTTTTCTTTATTACTGTAGAATAACTTAATCTTTTCATCTATTCATTCTCAATAAAAGTCGGTTTTGCCAATTATTTACATAATTCTGAGAGAGAAGCTAATTAGCAAGTTTTCTGCTAACCTTTCCAATCATTCATAATTATAAATGTATTGCACAATTTTTTAATCTACTTTCATAATTACTTTAAAAAAAATCAGTAATTTGATTGAAATTTTCCAAACATTTAGAACAATTCAGAGATTATTAAAAATAATAAATGTTTTTCAGTCATTTTCAAATTAATTTTTTTGAAAAAGTTGTGCGTTTTCATTATCAATTTGATAATTTTACTTAATATCTTTTTTTTCTTCACATATTGCATATTATTCTTAATCTTGTATGGCCAACAACACTATCACACTATCTGTTATATTTAAATTGCTTTGTGCGCTAGGCCCCAGGATTATAAAACAATGGAGTCAAACAAGAACAACTTAATAAAATATTGTTTTCTTGCTGAGTTAAACATTCAGCTTTTTTTTCATAAACATAAAAGCCATAGTTTAAATACAAAATCAACAGCTCATGTAAAATTATCAAAAGAAAAGTTCTTGATCAGAGGATTATTATTGATCAGAGAAGACCCTCTCAGTTCTTCAATGTAATATTTGAGTCTGAGAGAGGCATACTTTAGAACTCTACCATCTCAGTTCTCCAATGTTATTTCTGAGTCTGAGACAGGCTGTAGAAGCCTACCATCTCAGTTCTCCAATGTAATTTCTGAGTCTGAGATAGTCTATAGAACTCCACCATCTCAGTTCTCCACTGTAATTTCTGAGACTGAGATAGGCTTGTAGAACCCCCCCATCTCATTTCTCCAATGTAATTTCTGAGACTGAGATAGGCTGTAGAACCCTAACTTAGACAGGAGATGATGTAGAGACTCGTAATGCGAGTTCCATCAATACATGTCTGTCCTTGGAGATCTCGATCCATTCACTTGTTCCTCTATGATTAAGGAATGCCAGAACCATTCCTTGCAAGCACCGAGCAGGCAGTATTGAAATAAAATTAATGTACTGAAGACTGTAAACTTGGCTGTTTGTATTTTCTCAAGAAGATCCTAGCTATATTTAGGCCATATGTGACATCATCTATAGACCATGTACACAAGATGACTCTTTATTTAATTCATTTTACTGTTTTCAGACTTTAAATGTGACTTCCTAGTTCCAAAAATCCACTTATATCCGTAATTTTTTGCATGCATGGTCTATCTAAACAGCCGTACCATTACAACACATTACTATACCTTCTCAAAAAAAAAATTGGTTCAAATAGGTCTCAATTGAACATTCACATCTGTGAACTTTCATCATATTTCATTCTAAAATTTTATCCCTAGTTTAAAAAAACCTCTTTAATATAGTAATTAAAGCTGCAAAAGCCTTCTCAATTTAGAACCTATTAAGTCTTGTCTAAAATATCCCTACTCCTAAAAAAAGGGTTTTTTAATGTTTATTTCACATATTCAGGGTTCAATGCAGGATTTTCCCTTAGAGCAGCTGTTATTAATGCATGTGCATTGTTGATCATCAATCAACATTTTAAAATAAAAAACGTTTCACCTTTTATTTGTATGAACTTTTTAAAGCCATGCAGTTTTTTCTGGTTATATAAGCTTCAACTCCCCCGACTCCTACTGTATACATGTCCTATATGTATTTAGTTCACCAAGTTCTATCAAATATGCGACAATATAAGAAAATAGTTTTCCACTGCATTGGAAGATTCAAACCTCCTCTCTATTGACGGCTCTTATTACCATTGTACCATAACAGGTTATGTTCACACAGCTGAATTTTTTTTTCAATCACCTGCATTTAACATTGGTATTGTATAGATATAAATTGCTTCATGGTTTGTTTGCTTTCATGTTTTATGATATATACCGAGTATATATATACACAAACATTTATTTTCAAGGACCCACCAGGTTTAATTTTCTAGCGTAAATATTCTTCTTGACATTTACTTAAATTTTTTGCGGCTTTCGACAAACTGACTTCCAATTACAGGTAAAATTTACAAAATCGCCCTACTTTATTCTGATGCTTACTACTTCCAGTAAAAATTATATATATATATATATATATATATATATACATATACATATATATATATATATATATTTTTTTTACAAATGTGTGCATTTAATTGTATATTACAGTTATATTACAGGGAGAACAATTACTTTCAATTTATATTAAAAAACTATGCTGAAAATACATAAAAATGTTATAGCTTTCATGGCATATTAAAATTATTCATATACAAATTATTAGGAGTTTATACTTCCTGAATATTTTTCAAATTTGTATTTGAATGTGGAGAATTATTATAGTGGTCAGATTTAAAAAATGATAGTGAAAAAAAATCACATTTAATTGCAGCATAATTCTCAACAATGTTAAATTTATTTAAAATTATTGTCCTAACTCAATGAGAAAAAGAAGATGGATTGTGTTCTACTTCTAAAAATTTGATGACCACGATTTAGTTTTCTGAATTGAACCCTATCATTATAAAAATTCAAGCCATTGCAAATTAATTACATATCAGGATTCTAATCATCTAGAGGTCCTTTCTTAATCTGATAGGTCAAGGAAATTAATGTTTAACATTCCATGAAAAATATGTTTTGAAAAATAGAACGACCTGAAGAAGTAAAATATTTCCAATGAATCTACATATAATGCATTTCATATTTGATTACCTTGATTTCAAAGTTTATAACATCAATCATTAACTGATTAGTATTCAATTATCACACACAGCTTCCTATAAAGAATAAAAAAAAGTAGAGTATCCTATCTCCCGCAAAACCTAAACCAAAACGACTCCACAAGTCACGCGTAAGGTAAACAAATGAAAACCAGCAAGCGATGAATATTCAAATTTGCTCTAAAAATGAGGGGATTTTTCCCCCCTTAACGACTACAAATATCGATACAAGTGTTTCAACATTCTTGAAATGTTAAATATTTCTCTGATTTTCTGCAACAACTTTGAGATAAAATAGTATTAGTACAAGCTTACCTTTGTAGTACCACAAGGATTGATTCATGGTGACTGAGACTACAATGCATCAAAAAACACTGACAGCCCACAGCCCGCCTTCAATTTTTATGGAAATATTGAAATTACCTATTTAAAATTCCATTTGCTGTGCTCTGCTTCATGTGTGCAGGCTGATGCATAAAGCATTTCTATAAAATCAATACAATTACACAAGCACTCCTGCACAACCTAAATTAGAAAAATTCAAATAAAAAAAAAAACCATGCACATAAAAACCAGGAGGCTTCTGTAACATCATATGATATCCATCAGATTCACTGCATATGAGAAAAAAAAATTTACATAAATCTGTGATACCATAAATAAACCCCATCTGTTTCACAGAACTTAGATTTAGTCAGTTTTAATTGTACAGCCCTTTACTCTTGTTCTAGTGTGGGAGTTTTCCTCAACATTCTCTAGATTTTCAAACTGGACAATGCCGTGATTGCCTGATAGAGTTGTGGCTCTTGAGCCAGACAAACTGGTCATTATATTGGCTCTTTGGGCCTTCACGTCGTGTATTTCAGGTTAAAGGAATTGTCTGAGTGGTTTACCATGTAACCAGTGACAATAACCATACAATCACATTAATTTTTGTTATTTTGCATACCTTACATCAGATAGAAAAAAAAATGAATATAGTGCAATCAGAATGAAAACATTCACCCCTTCAACTTATAATTAATCAGAGAGCAATAAGGATAAACTCAATGCCATTGGCATAAATAAAACAACGCATGCGAAGGTCACTATCAATGTCTATATAAATACACCTATTAACCCCACAAAAACACCTGCCCCTTTGCCGATTTCTGCCTTCATTGTTTACATCTAAGCCAGTTTACACCTGTTGTATGCAAGTCAGAGAGTACATTTGAAGGGTTAATTAAGAGTGGCCCCTATCCCTTGTACTTATTAAGGTCTATAGAGCCAGAAACCAAATAATTAACTAATAACTCCGATTTAACCATATCTTAACACAACATTTTATGCAAGACCCTAACATTACATGATTTTTTGCTAAAAAAAAATTGACATTTAGGCAAATGCAACTATTTGTATATTATTAAATGTATTAATGACAATTAACTGTAAACTCAGTTGGAGATTTGCAACCTTGAGCAACATTTTTTCAATTGACTGTAACCATCGCTTCAACACTTTAACCTATATATAAATACAACTCTTTATAGTCTTCTTCAAAATGCAATATTGGAGCAATACAGATTAAGAATCCAAATAGAGATACTTTAATTCAAATAGTGTTACAATGACCTTAAATGACCATCCTTTGTAAAATCGTGATAATTAAGGACCTATTTTCACTGGGCTGTGACAGCACCAGTGCCACGATTCTGCTTCACAGTGCAGGTCAAAAACCTTTCTCGCATGAATGCAGATCTCATTTAAATACTGAAATGTTGCATCCAATCTGCATTACACAGCTTTTAATTTTATGCTAAATGTAGACAAAAATCATAAAACTTTCTGCTAACATTATGCAATTAAATTTCATTCCATAACCCACTCTCAAACAACATGGGTTTGTTAAGTTCCTATGATGCCCAACAGCATATGACTATAATTATCAGAAACATCAAAATTCATCAGAACAAATCTATTTATTATGACCAAAAGGGCCTTCAACTGGACTAATGACTTTGAACTTTATCATTCATTCATCTTTGACATTTGGGGTGACCCAGTATGAAGTCTTCAGTTCTAACTTTTACTGAGCCAACAAATCTCAATGATCTTACTTAAAATGAATGTATACAAAAATGAATATATGCAGATGTGCAAAAGCTCCATGAATACCAGATTATCATCAATGCACCAAGCAGCTAAGAACCCAGTGTGATTGTGTGTCCTAGAACACACACAGACTGCCACAACCCTGTACATATGTTTACAATGCCACATGCATCTAAGGCTATTACATAATATACATAAATCAAGGTACTGAAGATACTGACAGCAGATAAGTTGATCATATACATGCAGTTTCATTTTGTTTTCCTAGATAAGCATTAGACATTGCACCATCTGCAGTGATCTATTCTAGGCACCACATTTATTAGTCAGATTCCAAACTAAACTGCTACAACAATGAATGTATCTTATATCTATAAAATTTGAATATATATCACTGACAAAGAATTAATGAAACCAAAAATATTTACCTGTTTAATTAATCAACAAATGTTCTTAAACATGCATCAATGCATATTCTCAATACAGAAGCAAGAGCCACTGGAGACCAAGTTAACTACATTCATCTAGTAAATTTTGCCAGTACAATATCAGCTGTTAAGAACTCTTACTTTTAAGAACAATATTTTTTATACAGATTGCACTCTCTATATACAATGAATAGAGATTCAATACATGTTTTCACACCAACAGATAATTTAAGTTACTCTCTGTAGATTTAATACATGTTTTCACACTTACAGATAATTCAACTCACTCTCTTTAGATTTAATACATGTTTTTACACCTACAGATAATCTAACCAAAGAGTCAAGAGATCCCTATAGAAGCTGAGGTGATTACCAGGGCAGTGGGTGTTTTTACTACAAACCAAAAAAGACAGCTATAGGTTCAAGCTTTTTAAACAAGTTAGGGCTTTCCTCTACTTGCACACGATTTTGTCACACAGGATCTCCAAACATTCTAAGTGCAGCAAGAAGTGTTCCCAAGAGGTTTAGAAGTAATGCCTTACTAAGATTTTGTATTGCCACTGCAATTGGCAGATCAATAATATTGCATAATGGCCCTGAATCTGCACCAAGGTCAAACCAAAATAATTATCTGGTGTTTTTTTTTATCATAAGCTCTGCAGATAATGTTTTGACCATTATTTTCCCATTTAGTTGCCTTTTACTTTGACCTTGTTAGAATAAACGATAGAGTGATGTACTTTCAGGTCTGAATAAAACTTTAGGACATAATAAACCTGGGGAGACAGATCTAGAGGTTGTCAGAGAGACAGAATTATATACGCTACAGAATCTATTTTGAATGGCCTGATGACAGGAAGTTGTGCCTTACAGCTAAAAACCACAACGAAACAGAATATTTTATCACAGTTTTTATATTACATGGATTTTCATGCATATTACATAACACTTGCTTCCCCCACTCTCCTCAAAGCCCATTTATAAATTTGTACAATTTTCTTTCCATTCAGAGCCACTAACTGTACCACACCAATTAGAGCTATATGGCTTCTGAGAGAATCTGCTTGCAGTAACCAGAATATCGATACTGTGGGCTTATTGCTGCACAACCACTGGATGAATGAAACAGAGGATTCTCTAATGATAACAAATCACCCTGAATTCCCTGTTCCCTTCTATCTAGGGTATTGTGCATCTCTTAAGTTTTATTGTGATCAATTCTCCCACGACATTAATTTCAGACAGTTTTATGAGACCGGTGGAGTGCATGACAAGCATTCGACTTAATGATACTGACAACACATGTATATTCACACTGCAAATCTAAAAAGTCAAAAAACAGGTTTATACATGAGATCTCAGTAAAAAAATTTCATCCTTTTAATATCATCCTCTTTTCAATACTCTGCACCCCCTTTCCACTGCTTTAATTCACTCAAACTAGAAGAAATGATGACTTTTCTGCTTCCTAGAAAAATGCAGCTCGTTTGATAATTTTTTCAAAGAAAAGGATGCCTCATGACCTATCTGCTGTAAAATCAAGCAAATCTTCTTAATACCCTGGAGTCCACATGAAGATGCCATACTGTATTGTATGTCAATGATTATATTAGGGTAGGTAAGGATAAAATAAAGACTTTCATCCAGCTAAATCTGTCCAAGAGGATGACACACGGTCAAAATCTATCCTCTCTGATCTTCATAAACTTAACATTGAATCAAATTTAAAAAATCCATGTTGACAAAAAATAAATCTTTCTGTTTTCTATCTGACTCCATAGGGAAGATCCAAACTAATGATGAACAGGTTCTCGAGTTTCTCACCTGAGTAACAAAAACCCAACTATAAAAAGAGGTTCACTCAATTAAAAATAAAGTGGTTTATATTTATACAATATTTTTGAGAAATAAAGTCAGAATCTTTTTTATATATCAAGATTTTAAAGGAAAATCATTTAAATTCATTTATGTTTGAGCTTAGCTGGAACAGGTGGAAAATGAAAATAGCCAAATGTATTTATCCATGATTTACTGCACCTATATGAATGTTTATTTCTAGTGCATTTCCAATTCTAGCTATTAAATCTTACAATCCTGAAAATAGCATGAAATGACAGATTGCAACACAAGATTTAATTCTCTTTTTCTAAAGTATAAATGTTTAAGACATCTGCTCCTGACAATTTATCTCTAGATAGACAGACAGACATGACTATGTATATAATCATACTCACTTTTAAGTGGACATGACATTATAGATAGAATGGAAAACCAAGATTCTTTAATACCTTTAATTGTTGAAATAAGAAGAATGAGTAAAAAATATACCAGAAGTCATTTTTTTTCACTTGCAGGATCCTTGTAAGATTTGCTGCGTATTACATTTGTAGGGATAAGACATTGAACTGAGAAGTTGAAAAGCAGATATTCATTATCTATTACAGTGAATCCACAAGTTTAAGTAAATTACAGTGAGCAAGAGTTATAATAATTTTATATAATCTGGTGATTCTGAAAGAAACCAGCTGTTGCTCCCATAGTTGAAGTACTTGGTAGAGATATGTTTTAGAAACAAAATATCATTCTGACAATATTCAAAAAGTTATATATGTCTCCCATTGATTGAAAAATCTTCCACTGTTAAGCTTATTAGATGGCATGAAAATGCATGTTATAGTTGAGCGATTGACTAAACTCAGAACAAAAGTATGGTTGTTTTGGTTTCACCATTAAATGACAGGGACTTCTTGCATTGACATATCACTTAACAGCCCAGGAAATCTTAAGGAAGTGACATTTTCTACAAGTAAATAATTTGGTTTTTCCATAACAAAAGATGTCTTAATTAACAGCGCCACCTGCGTTTTTATGGAGTGTATCTGAATGTCAACTGCACTCCCGACAAAAGCACTGTTTTATTTATATCAAGTCTCTTGAATTTCATTGACCTTACTGAATTGAATTAATGCATGACGCATAAAAAAAATTCATCAGAATAGAAGTCCATTATGTAACTTTGTTCAGTGTCACATAAATAAGACTCTAATTATGACTGAAATATGTTACATAATCACATGATTTTAAAATTTATATTCAGAGCAGATGTGAACTTCCACATAGCAAAACCTGGGCAGGATGTCTGCATGTCTATGTGCATATCTGCATCTCCCTGTTTAGCTGCTCACAGAAATCAATATTCTCCTCTAAAAATAAATTTCACACTCTGCTGTCCCACCCAGAAACTTAGACCCTCAGGATTCTCGATACCCCCAGATCACGCCCAGCCCTCTATCTTACCTGTATGCAGAATCATGGCTCGATCCAAAGATACTCTTCCTCTTAACTAAGTTTTCCAGTCAAAATATTTGACATATTTTAGTTTTAGAAATGCCAAAAAGCACACACTGTTGGCAGAAAACCCCCTCACTCCAGTCATATACACCGCTACAAGGCTAGACATCTATTACATAACTCTGACCTAATTATGGAGCACCTTCAAGGCCATGCAAAATGCATCCTAGTTTCAAGATTTCAGAAAGTCCTGTAAAATACAGGTAGCTTAGGGCTACACCAATTGGAAATGATGGGATTTTTCATTTGCCTGGGGTTTGTGTATTACTTAATACATTTGATGTCGCGTTACCTGTTAGAATGTAATGATTTGTTTCCTGCATGACGACATGTTTTCTAGATAGCATGTCACAAGACTTTGCCCCCGACAGGTCCCAATACCATAAAAAATGAATTAAAACAGCTTACGAAAGATTCTGACATTAAACATTTAAGATCATGGACAATTTAGATCCAAAAGGGAGATGATTGTGTTACTGAGCAAGTACTCAAGTATACGACATAAACTGTGCTCAAGAAGTTACTCAAAAAATTACAAGGGTTGTGTACAATTACTCCAGCAGTAACTTAAGTGTACATCATAATTGTAATGGCGATTTTAGAGTTTTGTTAATTAACAGTTAAACATGTATAAGATATTACTGATAGATAATTTAAAGTCTTCTTTATTCTTTGATGCTTAAAAATTGTGAATAATTCAGAAATGTGTAAATTATAACCAGGTACAATGTACATGTATTTAGATTTTGACTTAAAACTCACAAACAAAACCAACACCAAGAAAGGTTTTGGAAATAAATCACCATTTTTATCTCAGCTAGCTGAGGGTGGAATTCACAAGTTCAAGTTTGTATTCAGTCTTTTTTTTTCTAAACATCCTTGTCATCCAAATATTTTCTGGTAATAATCCCGCCAAACATGGGAATTGCGCATTATAGACATTCTGGATATTTTTTCTCTTACCATCATTCACTATTAATCCAGGTGTACTACAAAGTATGTGTTTCCTATGACTTTACATGTAGTTAAAAGCATTACTAACTCGCGTTATTAGTAATTATTGCACTACACTTTGTTAATTAACTTTACATAAATTTTGTAATTACAGTAAAACTCGTTAAGTACGAACATGGATATAGCGAAATCTCGGATATAGCGAAGTTTTTTTGAGTCCCCGGTAAAAATCATAACAAATCTATGCAAAATTTCATGGTTTTAACGAATTGGGATATAACGAATTTACGGATATAGCGAACTGATTTTGAGTCCTGTAGATTTGAATAATGACGAAATTAACACTTTCTATTTAACAAATTTCTTTACAGTTTTAAAAAGTTTGCACTACCATTTGACATAATAGTTTGAGTAAATTTATTGTCTCATAAATTATTCAATTTACAATCCGATTATTACAGGTATCAAAAGAATGTATTTTCTTTCTAAGCCTCAATTAGCAATAATTGTAGTCTGGGGAAAGAAAACATGTATATTGTGAATTCGCTTTAGTTATTTTTAATAATTCATTATACGGATATAACGAATTACAGATATAAGGAAGTAAATCTATTGGTGCCTAGGACTTCGCTATAACCGAGTTTTACTGTATTATGGTATACTAAAAGTGTGTTCACTTTTGCTTAAATTTTTACCTTTGTTTAAAAATTACATAAAACAAATACCTAAGTAAACTAGAAGTACCAAAGTGCACTAGGAGAAGCAACAAATATTTCTGTAAATATATGAGTATTCTATAATCAATTTATTAATTATCACTTGTGTGCTGCAAGCAATACACCACGTCTCGGGTTAACTTATATATTTACATTTGCAAAGATGTTTTTCTATGAATCTTTAGAACAGCAAAAATGTGAATTTCTGGGTAAACTTTTTAATGAAGTCACAATGCTTACAGCAAACACTAAACATTTAGTGTTTACATGATTGTAAACATAACAAGAGGCCCATGGGCCACATCGCTCACCTGAGCAACAACAGATATAATGAAATCAGCTTTCTGAAGTCATATTCAAAATATTGCGACAATGAATGAGTAAAATAGATCCTGTATTAAAAGATTTTCAAAATTTTCTGCAGATGCAGATTTTCTTATTTTGAGCCCCTTTTGTAACTTGGTGATTTCATAGTTATATCACATATTGAGCATTGCCATTCTCAAAAAGATCTTAAACAACTGTTCATATAAATATAAACCTACATCAAACTTTGAACCCCTTGTGTGGCCAAAGAATTATCCATGGCCACAGTCTAAACAACTGAGAATCAACAAATGTCAATATGCTTGCATATTAGTAATACTATATACAGTCAAACTTCGTTATATCGAACTAGATGGGGCTGTTTAAAAACTTCGACATATCCATTTGTTTGAGATATCAGTGTTTGAGATATCCAAGTTCAACTGTACTATTTATTTTTTAGAATGATCAAATTTATTTCCTATGTAAAAATTCAACCCCCAAACCCCATTGTGGTCTCATCCTTTTTTATTTGATTTTAATTTTTCTCTACATATTACACTACCAGAAGATGCTTCCACACAAGTTACAGCTTTTCTGGTTAACTAATGTTAAAATCGACTCCTCATCCCCCCCCTCCATTTGGCCCCATCCAACCCCCTGGGGATCATGATTTAAACAACTTGAATCTACACTACTTGAGGATGCTTTCACACAAGTTACAGTTTTTCAGGCCAATTGGTTTTTGAAAACAAGATTTTTAAACATTTTTCTCTATAAATGTACCCACCGCGGATCATGATTTGAACAAACTGGAATCTACACTACCTGAGAATGCTTCCACACAAGTAACAGCTTTTCTGGCCAATTTATTTTTGAGAAGATTTTTTTAAGATACAAACAAATTTTTAATAATTCTTATTAATCTCCCTTTCAAAGAGGATGTGGCCCTTCATTTTAACAAACTTGAATCCCCTTCACCTAAGGATGCTTTGTGCAAAGTTTGGTTGAAATCGGCCCAGTGGTTCTGGAAAAGTCGAAAATGTAAAAAGTTTACAAACGAAAAGAAAAAGTGATCAGAAAAGCTCACTTGAGCTTTCAGCTCAGGTGAGCTATAAACTTGGTTATGTTAATAATTTTCCATGATTTGCCTTTGTTAAATGTAAATATAAATAATAAACAGCAATGTTAAAAAGTTCACCAGAATATGAACTTTGTTGGTACATGATCTAATTTGAGGATTTGATCATTTGACCATGCAACCAAGTTCATATCCCAGTGAACTTTTTAACATGCTGTTATTTTTTAAATATACATAGTTTAGCACTGCACTGGGTTCACTAATGACATATTGTAATCATTTTCTGGTTTTGAAAATAAGGCAAGAGATTTAAGAGTAAATTATGAATTGCTTGCAATTGCATGCTGTAAATTCCAAATTTAATGCTCGGAATTAATATCAGCAGAAAATAGTTAGAAGTATCCTGTGCAAATTAAAAACTCTCACTTCCATTTTTTTCTATTAGTTGTTTAAAATATGAAATAACAACATAAGTTTGGCGATCACAATTTTTAATTCTCACGATTTGATACAAAATTGGAAAGGTGAAGTACTCACAAAGATAAATCTTCAGTATAATAAGCATTCAAGTTGGACATGGACATTTTACAAAGACTTTTTCAAGAGGGCATCAGAAGAAACAGTTTTATATCTTTATCAAATAATAAACATATAATTGCAATCTAGCACTTTTATATCTTTAAATAAATTTTCCAAGCAAATATATACAGCAATGTGTAGAATTTTGAGGAATAGGGGATTGAAATAAATTAACTTTAATCGAACAAGCCAGGTTGTTGCCTTTTTAAAAATTTCACCACTTTATGATTTTGCAATCAGGTATTTGAAAGTAAAAGAAATTTTTAGTCAGAAATACAACAAATATGGAAAATGTGACATGTCTGGCAAATTTCCATCAAATTCCCAAAGGGTCCAATCATACGCTTTTTTTGTATAGTATTAAAATTATTTTAAAAAATTCATAAAAACATCTAAGGTACAAATAATTAGACCTGGCATCATAAATGTAGACTTCTGGCACAAATGCTTTGGAACACAAACATTAGTAAGGCACCGAAGATTTTTTATGTCGTACGATTTTGTTTGTGTTTCAAATATTATTCATATGATACATTATTTTGACACCAAATGCATGTCTTTACGTAATTTTGTATGCAAACATGTAAACAATTAAAGGTTATTGATTAAAATCTGCCAATAAATATTGAATCCATTAAATAAATTGTGTTTGCTTGTTGCTTCCATTATACTAATCATCAGCACTTACTCCCAATGTTGATTCTCTTGAACACTTTGGGTGAACATGTAATCAGTCTTGGCAATCACTAATGCTGACAATGCAATGCATGTTCATGTTTTCCAAGAAAGTTTGTTTACACCATCTTTTAAAATGATTGATTAATCACTTATTTCACCAAAATTAAATACTCTTTCAAAATAGATGCTTAAATGACCAAAGGAAACTGGAAATAGATTTTTAAAAATCTTGCCCAATTTAATCAGAATCAAATCTCTCATGTGGAAAAAAATTTATTTGTGGCAATATCTCGGCACTTATGCTTGCACTGAATAATGTATGCTCCAAATTTTCTAGCATTGAAGGAATTTACTTTGCTCTCACAAGTACAAATATAAGCTTGAAGTGGTCTGAAATGGACATGAAATAAATATCACATGATTGCATTATGTTGATGCAATACACAGTCTGCATTACGTGAAAAATTATGCTTATCAAATGTACAGGGTCAGGGCCATAGCCAAATTGCATACTTATAGACATTAAAAATAATGGTAAAACAACAATTATCATTTCAACTGCACAATAATTAAATAAATGTGTAAACATAAGTAAGAAAGAATTATTCTTTATTGGCTTTTATGAGGATACCAATTCAGTTTGGTACATGATCAACCTACCATTACGTCCTTTAGCCTTGATCAGATTTGATCATGTGACTGACTTGTATCGTTATTTCCATTAAAAGCAAGGAATAATTTATAATTCCTTAAACAATTCCTCTTAGCCATATATATCCTTGTTTGATGTATTGAACATCATCATTAAAATTGAGCTAAAAGCAAATGGTGATGAATGCATGGACAGAAGGACAGAAAGATGGAAAGACAGAAGGATGAAAGACAGACATGCCTCAATAATTTACATGGTTAGGCAAAGAAAAAGGATTGAAATATTAATCCTTTAGGAGAATTTCAAAATCAAACTGAGATAACTGCTGAAATCCGACCAAGCTCTTTATTTATTGGATTCTCTAAAATACTGTAGCCAACTTTGCAGCATGACAAAATTACCCAATGGCATATCCCTAAGCTCTCCAGTTTACTGCATTACTTACAAGTAATCATAGTACTCCGGTACACTTCAAGTTTATATTATAGTACTTCAATGCTACAATTCACTTTACTTGTGAGTTCAAATATGGTTAAATGTGATACTGTATCTATTACTTCTCTCAGGTTATAATAACGACATGATTTTCTTAGTTATTCTGGTACAGTAAAACATGGCTACAGTGAACAAGCTTATAATGACTTCATGTTTATAGTGAGGACTATTTAATTTGCCTTATCATTAAAATATATGATGTACTAAATGATGTTTATAACTACCCTGTAATCAAAATCACTTGTCTATGGTGCTTCACTATGAGGATGTTTCACTGTTAATTAAGTGTTTTACTACACTTCTGATTCCTAAATTTCTATAGTAATAACTCAGAAATAATCAATGTACATTTACTCACTATAGTACATAGGTTTCCTGCATTACTTTAAGTCTTTCTCAATAGGTATACAATGTGTACTTATTGCTTTCATTGGTGTTTGCACCCAGGATGAAATCCTCATTTCAGTCAATATTACTCTTGCATGCTAAAAGTGTGCTTGTATATTGTTATTATAACACTAACTCAGGTATGAACATTTATATTTATTATCAAAGTATTATAAAAGTGGGTTTACTATCATTTTAATACAGGTTTGCATTAACTAATACTTTAGCACTGTATTTCTTTACTTCCAAGCATATTAAGGAGGCTTGATGGTCAACAAACTACGCCTCAAAGTTACTTTAAATTTCTAAATTTATTTTTAAGCTATAAACTATTATTTAGAAAAGAAAATTTCCAAATATATTAGCTTTAAAATTTGAATGTTTTACAATTATATTTTTATACAGAGCTCTTTTTATTAAGGAGATTAATAGAGTCTTAAAATGGCCACAACCAGCCAGGCCTCTTAATTAACTACTACTGTCAATTTTATGACTAATTTCATTCAGATAGTATTCTACATAATCTATTAATCACTTGACTACCTAATAGTTAGGATTTTTTCTGCAAATTTTTAGAAGTAATACTCTTCATTTTAAATGTAGTTCCATTTCTAAGATCTAGATAGTAAACAGATCAATATCACTTTTTACTTAAAGGTACAACATTGAATTTTTTAAACATCAGTATTTTCTTTCAGTCAGTCAGTCAAGCATGTCATACTAAGATCATCTGCCATAACTTTTATGTTAATGTTAACCCACATTTATTAATGCATTTGAAAGATTCCTCATCATGAAATACTTCAAATTGTAGGGATAGTCATTAACGAGTTTATCAAAATCAGTGAACATATTCTCAGTTAAA
The DNA here is from genome assembly GCA_033439105.1 of Magallana nippona. NCBI lineage: Eukaryota > Metazoa > Mollusca > Bivalvia > Ostreida > Ostreidae > Magallana > Magallana nippona. The sequence goes on along the minus strand of CM065922.1, from coordinate 46,486,666 downwards.
GTATACCACAAATTCTGTCTCTTTACAATGATACTAAGTTGGTCATGCTTTCATATGCATTGCTGGTGTGGACTGATTCTAATACTAACTCTTGCAGGCATTTCTATAACCTGACATCAAGTCTTTCAGTGAACTCAAATTTCAAACATTATGGAAGGAGTCCTCTTGTTATTAGATATACTTCTAATATTAAGAAATTCATGAGATTTTTACACAGTCAAACAGATCATATAACCAAGTGATTGTATCAGTTTAATCAAAGAACAAGGTACAGTTTCTTTTAATATTTGCCCTAAAATTCAAAAGTTGTTTTAATCTCATGAAAATACAAATATACTATTATGAACATGTGTGTATATAAAGTACCAAGTTCTACACTTTTATTTTGTTTCAAAAAATAATTATGACTTCATCATTTTGGCACATTTCTAAGATTTAGTCAAAAATTATGAAAAATGGCACATTTTCTCATAGTTTTTTTGAAGAGGAAAATGTTTCCGCAGCCGTCGCCCACAACAAAATTAATATATTTTATGTGTTATCACATGATAAAGTTATAATGTGAGTTTCATCCTGGGCAACGGCTGCAGACACAGTTTTCTATTAAAAAAACACAGAGAAATTGGTGTCTTCTGCTCAGTTTTATAAAAATTTCGGGAAAATGCACTGTTTGTGATGTTACAATTACCCTTGTGAAAGTCTAATCAGGTAACTATTTATAGATTCTTAGTTTATGGGTATTTTTGTGTAGATAAATGTTACATTTCAATTTTTTGTGATATTTTTAAAAATCACTCTAAAACAGGGCAAAATATGACTGAAACTGTAACTAGTTCTTTGACCTTTCTGTTTTCGCATGAAGGTGAGGTCAAGGTCACTACCTTTTTTTCAACTTAAAGGATGATAAAAATAAATGTATTTGTTTAAGATATGAAGTTTGTATTCTTCAATGAAATGATAGAAAATCAGAATGTCTCTCAGCTTATACTACTAAATTGAAATAAATAGTTTTAACTAAAATTTATATTGCCTACCTAGAATGCATTTCCTCTAATTTTCTTAAATTTTGAAGATATTTTTCTATGCCTTCATAGATATTTCTGATTTTTACATATTATGAAGACTTTACATAATGATATAAATTGACAGAAAAGCTAGTATATTGACCATTTAAAAAGAGAGAAAATCCGGTTTTAGTGATTTTTTCACACAAATCTATTTATAGAAATGAGCGCTTAAAAAAGCTTATAAAAATGTAATTTGATTGGCAAATAATGTTTTAAAAACATATTCTAAACCCTAGTATCTTATTATTAATTTAGATTAGTTGAAATGTTCATCATTAATGTTATTGTTTTAAAAACGGTATATAAACTCATGAATTTGCAGCAATTCTGAATAGCAAAAACGTGATATTTTCTTACACCAATGTTCTACCAAAAAATATAGTCCTTGTTAGATTCTAAACTTTGAGAACTATTTCTATGTCAAGTTGTATCATAGTAAAAAAGATATAAAAAAATATGATATTTCAATTTCCTTTCATCTTGATTTAATGAACAATTAATCAAATTTAATTTGACAAGTCGATAACCAGAAAAGACTCCTTCCTTAAATAGATGTAGAACAGATCTTCTATAATTAGCTGATTCTTCCATAAAACCAATAGGGTAGAGTCATTTTATTTCAATTGACAACAGACACTATTAATACAGGTATGACAACTCCTTCCTCAAACATGCAACATAAGAATGGAAAACATGTGGGTACATATTACCATGAGTATTGGCACAAATGAAAACTTTCACTGCTGAAAGGTAACAATGCTAAGAAATGGTACAAATTTATAGTTCCTTCAAATAAACTGGGATTCTTGATATGATCCGAGTTTTCAGAAGAGGCCAAAAAAAAAAAAAAAATAAGAGAATAATTTATCAATGTTTTTATAATCAACAAGAGATGTTTGTGAAACACTTATGCCCCCCCCCCCCCCCCTTCTCTCCCTTGTAAACATCTGTGAAGAAAATGAATGGAAACTGCAAATAATTGGAATTTTTCTATGTCCAAGGGGCATAACTCTGTCGAAAATGGCTTGATCATACCCATAATCGAAGTTGACCTAGATATTATTATGATAAATCTGTACAACAAATTACATTTCAATATGTCCAACCTCTACGCAGAAAATGAACGGAAACGGCAAATAATTGGAATTTTTTTATGTCCATGGGGGCATAACTCTGTTGAAAATAGCTCGATCGTACCCATAATTGAACTTGACATAGTTATTATTACGATAAATCTTATACCAAATTTCATTTCAATATGTGCAACCTTTGTGAAGAAAATGAACGGAAACTGTTGGTGGACCAACCGAGAGACAAACGGACAGCAGCAAAGCAATATGCCCTCCCTTCTTGGAAAGGGGAGCATGACAATCAAGTTTGAATATGTTGTCTAATGACCAAATTAGTGGATACTAAATTAAAAACATTCTCTCACAAAATGCCATTTTAGAACATAACTAATATCTTTGCATCTATTATTTATAAATTTTTCAAAAGTTAATACAATTCTATTTAGATGTTTTTTTGGAAAACATACATAAGGAGACAACTTCTTTAAAGGCTCACATCTTTGAATATTTCTCATAAGTCCCACCAAAATACAAAATATTTATGCAAGTTCATCATATCATACGATTGACAAAGTGATAAATAGAGAAATGCACTAACAGACATATTGACAACATACATCTGTTAACATTTGCTGCTGGACTTACTTGATCATCTTCATAGCAGGAATTTGAGACAATTGAAGGAATTTGGGACTAATGCAATATATCTCAACCACTAGAAAACAACAAAGTTGTGTCCCCTGGCAGAGCGCTGGGGGTATTACCAGGCAGAGACCGGGAACTGTTGACTTACCTGCAGACATCCCTTGTGTAGACATGTCCCCGACAGATGGACTCTGTAAAGAAATAAACTCATTAATTAATATATCATTACATAATTAATACATGCATATTCATCATTTATTCTCTATCAATTATCAAAGAAATCATTATACTACATTTTGCTTTACAAATAATACAATCTTTTTTTTTTCATTATTTTCCCCCATTCTCGTATTTTCATTATGCTTTCAAGAATGCAAAATCAGAAAAATTTACATATTACAGGTCTAAAACTGTCTCCTGCTTCAGAGACTTGTCTCCGAGTTTATTTCACCGATTTCAACCTGAATATATTCAGTATGAAACTAAGGAGCACGCAAAGATTTTCATCATTGTAATGAAATCAATTAAGCAATACAAGGCTCTCATCACTTCCGCCCAATGGTCTGTATACCCTATTGTTAGTACTTGACACTCCGTCGTTGACCCGAGTTTGGTGGCCCCAATACCTGTACAGAGTCATTGAGTTGCCAGACAGTCTGTAATGTCACACCTGATTAACACCAGACAGACAACGCAGCATGTCGCTTTGTAATCCATCATCCATGCAATTATCTACCGCAGGACTGTACTCGCTCAGGTAGAACCAAAAAAAAAAAACCGAACGTAATTTCTATTACATTTATAATTTATTGTATACTGATGTTCTCAATGTGTGACACATTTCAAATTCCTGTGAGAAGTGTTGCAGAAATATGATTTCAATTCTTAATTGCACATTTTAAAATTTCAGATACACATCAAATTTATTTTTGATTTATTTATCCATGTTTCAAAGGAGCAAAGACTTCTTTGAAGAAATAAAGTGGATATCTAGAGTGAATGAAAATGCCTTTGTCAATCACATTCATATTTTTTTCTGTTTTTTAGAGTATATCACTTGCTAAAAACTGTAAAATATTTATACATATTTTTTTTGGAAAGTCTTTTCATGGTACACCAAGAGCAGTGTACATGTACTTTTATTAACAAGGATAGTTATTATTGTTTGTTTTAATGAAATACTCAGTGTCATACATTTAATGAACCTGTACTGTATACAAGGTTAACAGTGGAGGTAAACACTTTAGATCAAACGCAGCCAAAACTATAACAAGAGGAACAACTCTGGAAGAATAAGAAGTCCTAAACTGAATTAATGAAATTAGTTTAAACTACATACATCATAAATGAAATCTATTATTAGTTTAATTTCCAACAAACCTAACCAATCATGTTATCTTTACTAGTAAAATGAAGTTTTTCAATTACCATCTTTCTCCCAAAGAAGCACTGAGGGTTAGCTAGTGATTTACGATATTCATTCATTTTAGGTGGTCATTTATATTATAAACTGTCAGACAGAAAACTTAAGTGAAGGAGCCAAGATTTAAATGACTTCTTAATTGCTTTGCTCTTCATTTTATGAATGAAATCCTGAAGGATCTGAATACTTAAAAGCATTAATATCAGTTTTACAACACAGTATTGTGGACAATAAAGTCTTTAATTGCAGGAGAAATAATTCAACATAGTGTGAAGCTCTCACGGAAGCTTAATTACTCAAGGTGGTTACATAATGAAATAAAACTTGCACCAAAAATAAATACACCTCTATTAACGAGGCTCAAAACACATAATATGGAATACTTGTCCAAGACCGCTCATAAGCAGACACCTGAAGCATTTGATAGAGAGCGAGATACCATTTAGTAATTTCCCACACACACAAGCCCGTCCTGTGGTGAATGAAGACGTGAGGCAGTTGTGTGTCAGTTGCAGGGCTCGGGCTATCCATCACAAGATACCCCACTGCTCAATAAGCGTCACCTGATGCATCAGAAAACTAAAAAAAACCCACCAAAAACATCTTCTATCAAACACTTGCTATCAGCAACATCACCGACTTTGATGTAACCTACATCTATGTTCAAACTTTTTAAAGAAGAAAACCCTTTACTGGAGTGACCTTTAGATGACATAATGCCTTAAGGAGGAATAGGGACACTTTGATATATATGTATTAACATGGATAAAAAGTAAAGCATTTTAAAGATATAATCACCATCAACCAATGTTCAGAATTTGCAGTATTTAGCCCAGATATATATTTATATATTTCTAAAAATGTTAAATATATAAAATCTTGCGCAAGAATTTCAACCCCTGATTTCCAGATCACTTAAAAAGGAAGAGAAAGTGATAAATTCCTTTTAATGTCTTTTTATAATAGATATACATCACTTATCTCCTCATCAATGTAACCCTAGTTCATAAGTAAACTTCTTCTACTGATCTTTTGACATACAGCTATATAAATATCTCCTTTTACTGTGAACAGTTTTTATATTCATATGAAATTCAAAAGAAATAATACATTCTCCCTCTTGGTCCAGATAAACTTGGTCCTGTAAACTTACGTGTAGCATGTATGATATTTGGCGGAATATGATTTTTCAAAGGTTAGCGTGGATATGATTCAGTGCATTTCTCAATGTATCTATATATCTACTTTAATATTTTACATTTGGCGATGTGTTTAATGGACGCCGTTTTCCACCAAAAACGCTAAATAGAATACACAGCCAAATGTAATACGTTTACAGTATTTTAAGGTCAAAGGGCAGTTAAATGCCCAAAGAGGGGAAAAGCATTTCAATGTGAAAGTCACAAGACTTTTAGAATATTAGCACATCACCTCTGGGAAATAACCTATGGCGAAGAATAACAAGAAGCCCATGGGTCGTATTGCTTACCTGACCAACAATGAGAAGATTTCAAAAAAATTTTCTCTACATATTCCTATGTAAAAAATCAACCCCCCCCGCCATTGTTGTCCCATCCTATCCTGTGGGATCATGATTTGAACAAACTTGAATCTACACTATCTGAGGATGCTTCCACACAAGTTTCAACTTTTCTGTCCTAATGGTTTTTGAGAAGAAGATTTTTGCAAAATACCAACAAATTTTAAATGACTTATAACTATCTCCCCTTGAAAGAGAGCGTAGCCCTTCATTTTATCAAATTTGAATTTCCTTCACCCAATGATACTTTGTGCCAAGTTTGATTGAAATTGGCCAAGTGATTGTGGAGAAAAAGTTGAAAATGTAAAAACGTTTACAGATGGCCAGACGCCGAACAAAAAAGAACAGAAAAATTTACTTGAGCTTTCAGCTCAGGTAAGCTAAACATTTTAAATATTAACAATTAAAAACCAATTATTAAGATTTCCAATTGTTTACTACAAATTAACGAGTGCTTTTGCACCCAGCAGCCCATGGATATGACTGTTGAACTTCCCTATAATGTCCTTGGCATCTCATCAATAATATATACTACTGAAATAAACTCCAATGGCTACCATCTGCAGTCAGACTGTTGAAGGAAAGGAGAAGCTTGTCTCCAGTTTACACCTGCATCGGCTGTAATTAGATTATTCTAATCACATTACTTTGCACTTCGTTTAGGACAGTCATTTGCATCCAGATTGTTAAAACTTGAAAAAGACTAATTAAAGAAAATATAAAGCACTTTGTGATTACAGCATTGGGTTGGTCACCCTCTCCCAGTTACCAACCAAAGGTGAAAATACAAGATTGATGATCCTGCTAAATCTTACCATTTATTTATGAGTTACATCAATATTGCAGTTTTTATCCACATGAACTACAAAAGCCATGTATGTCAAGTATGTGGCATCAGCATTTTGCTAATTATGATCCAAATGTAGGACATTTTTTTAGGTGGAATCTATATACAGCTTTAAAAGATGAAGGCGGTTTGAATACATATAGAGAAAGAAAACTTTAACAGATGACAGCTATACTCATATTGATGATTGATGTGTGTCTGGCCTTCATAGTTGTATAATCCCCTTTTATATAAGGACTGCAGGTGTTAAAAGTTGCAGCATCGCAAAAAGAGGGGTCAAATGCCAATGCCATATCAATTAGTCTTCATTGCAGAATTATAAAGTATCAATATTATCATAAACTATTCAATTAAGCCTTTCCCTTAAGCATTTCCTAAATCAACTGAGTAGGATGTTTTTATCATAAGATGATATGCCTATGCCAACAATAGCAGGCAGACTTCACAATTCATTTGGAATGTATCATCTAATTAGCATCAAGACAAACCCTAATGACACACAAAGATGTGAACCGGGAAGACACAGACCCAGCTGACAGAGGGAGCCGATGTCATCCATGCATGGCATTACATTTCCAATAGGATCCCACATTCTGATGGCCCAAGTAATCTTCATGCCCACCATGTAGACATGCAATGCAACTACTCCCACCGTTTTCTGGGATTACACCAATCACCTTTGGCATTATTCACCTGGAGAAGGTCTTTTACTTCCCCCAAACTTGAGCTGTATGCCATCAATATTGCTTGCACCTGAGACAGATATTTACCCATGCAGGTTCTGATAAAAAGTGCATCCCAGCTTAGCATTCCTTTTCACCACTGATAAAATGCAACATTCAACTTCCCCCCAGTAGATAAGAACCTTACATGACGATTGTGCTGTTCTTATCTTTTGCAATGAATCTTGTCTATCAGCCAAGAAAAACCTTGATGGAGTTTTCATCCTGTTTCTTTTACAATTGAAGGGGCCTGCTGGGATTCCTTCTGTCCAATTGTATGACCCCAAGCTGATGTCACTTCTTACTGAGTGTGTTTTGATTTGACTGGCTCTGAATACAGTACAGGTCAGTCTAAGGTCAGCCTCTACCTGTCCCCCTGTATCCCATTATCTACTAGACAAAACATAGACATAACACAGACAGTCACTCAAAAGGTCAAGGTCACAGTACCAGTAGCTGCTGCACTCTACTTTTATGAAATCAGCTGATTCACACATTGCAGTCACCCATTGGTTATCATTCTATCAATTTATCCTCTTGGGTTTTCATATCAAGCTCAGTGGTGCAGAAAATCTTAATGTATCAAGTAGGTATATTCAGCAGGTACACATGATCAATTTTATCAAACATATTGAGACAAAAGATAACTAGCTGTAAGAAATTTCTGGACTTTTCCAAATCTTTAAGCAACAATTCTTTCATGTAAATATCTGTGGATCGGGAGACTAATAGGAAGAACAAGTATAAAATACGACAATTGATATTGTACAATGATTGATGTTTGATTTCAGTTTACTTGTCAATATAAATACATCGGCAGGAATTGGTTGACCATGCAAGGCCAAAGATGATGATCATCCAATACCTGACCAACTCTGTACAGTAACAGTATCAATTAATCAGAAATTTTACAAAATTTTTCACTCTGGCATTTTAAATCTCTTTTATATATCTGTATGACAATACCTAGTAACAGTATTTCAGCAATTTATAACTATTAAACAAAATCCTTGGTGTAAACTTTCAAGCCATTTACATGTTTCCAAGACAATTGATGTTTTAAAGTGGTCAATTTAATTGGTGAATTAAAATGTAAGCAAATTCATTGTTGGACAATAAATAAATAAATAAACCCCAAGAGTTAACTCTGATGTAAACTGAAACTGGGTAACACCTTAAGATTTTCCTGCAGGGTCCTGAACTGGTAATGACAAATAACAGAAAATTGCCTTGGAGCAATTATATTCTATTGGGTGGGTGTATGGATAAAGATAAATATTTAAAGATACAGTCAGAAAAATACATACATATATAATGACAGACCAATCAAGAGAGTCTGCTCAAACCATGTCTAGTTTTGAATAAATACCATGTTTATGATGTGACCTTGACCATTCTCAATGAGCTCAGTTCAGGGACATAACACATCCTTTGGTCAAACACCATGCCTTTGCAAGAAATATTGGTCTACAAAGTCAGACAGATGGACAAACAGATAGACAGGGTGATTCTAATATACCTCCAAAACTGCCAGGGAATTAAAGGTATATTTACAGCACTAAAGTTTATAGTGAATATGGATTTGAATTAGATTATAGATCAAAGGAGAATTTCACAGAGTTTGTAATGAATCTCATGTACTATATATCTCTTCACTTGTAAGGGATAGAAATGTGAAATTCTTTGAATAAAAATTATATATTCAAATTCATTACACACTATAATTCTGAACACAAAACATATAATCATAGTAAAAACAACCTGTTCTATACCAGTAAAACAGACACACAGACAAAGTAAAATTACCTGCATTCCTGCCCACAAGCTGATATCTTCTCTTTGATGTCGTTCAGCCATGTTGAGACCTGCATAGCAGTCAGGACTGAAAAAACAAAATCCCGTTTTTATCATCACTGTGGTGGTAGAATATTCAAACAAAGAAAATTTTCTGGATTGTGCAAGGATACATAAGAAAAAAGGTAATTTTCAATAACTTTTTGTAAAAATTTAAGATTAAAACCTCCTAGGTTTTTAATAAAAGTATTTGATCAAATAAAAATTCAAACAAACAGAAACAAACATGCTTAGCGTATCTGTATCTTTTTTTATGAATTTTTTTTTTTTTTTTTTGAGAAACAAATTTGAATCCAACATTTTTTTCTCTGGAGTGGTGCAGTTACTGCAGCATGTTTTTTTTATTACGTCTCGTGGGTTTAGAGTTAGCTACAGTCTCAAGTAATATAAAGTGACATTTATTAAAGTTAAAAGCCCTGCTGATTTTGACAGGCACTCCACTACCTCCGAAGTAAGCCCGTCAATGAGCGGGTCAAGAGAACCTCTTAAAGGAGCAGCAAGTTTTATTTTCTTTTTGTGAAAGAGATAAGCATCTTGGCATAAAAAATGCCTGGGGTTCTCATTTTTTCCCACTCCCACTAAAAGAGCATTTTATTGGTTATAAACCTTCCCAATAATTTTAACATATCATTAGTTTTTTGTTTTTGTCCGGGTTTCATGGTGTACCACATCCAACACATTTCCAAGTTTATACATACAAATACCCATGTGCAGCGGTTGATTGAAAACATGAGTTTTCTTACAGCAATTGAATGATTTATAACAAGTTCTGCCTTTTTATGTTGTCTCTGACTGTCAGAAGTGAAAGTACAGCCATACATATTACATAATATACGTGATTAGTGACAGAAAATGCCATAAATTCTTATTCTAAACATTTAGAATTTCAAGTTATCTAATCCAAATGATAAATTCTTCTTAGATTCCATGACCTCCAGATGAGGGTCATCCAGAATGGTGTCGCATTCGTTCATCCGCGACCATTTCCATCACATGGGAAGAAACACTGCCAAATCTTGTGCCAGCTCTACGACTCTGACACATGACAGAGTTCCTTGTATGAGGAAGCAGGCCCCGAGAAAGTTCACATGAACAGGAAGTGAAAGATGGGGAGGAGGCTATAAGTACAAGGTTATCACTTAATACAAGTACACTGCTGTAACCCCACACCTGCAGGTCAATCCAGGGTCAGAGTTCAATGAATCTGGTGGTCATGTGGACAACTGTGGATTTTTAAGTGGTCAAGAGCTACTCAGATGCTGTTATCTGAAGAAAGCAGCTTCTGGATCCTGTGATCAATGCAAGCTGTACATTGGTGCATGTAGATATCAAAAGGTCAAGGGACCTCCCAGGGTTCACTTGAAGCTCTCAATTAAAATCCAAAGTCCATCAGTATGTTTTATTGTTCAAAGCTATGAAAAGGCTGTATCAATGCATAGTATAGCTTGTTTCCCACCATGAAGACCTGAGTTCCCTGGTAGCTAGTAGCTACCACTGATGGACATGATAATAAAACATGTTCTTTGAAGGAAAAAGAATAGCAATGACCATGATCCTTTTACAAAACCAACAAGACCTCGTTAATGAATATCAATTTGTTTTTTTTAGATTTTTATATTTTCATCTCCTGTGGTTTAAATGATGCTGAATACATTAGATTTAAATTTCTGAATTAAAGACCATTTCTTTTTGTTCCTATAGTAAGAAGTTACCAAGTTGTAAATTTGAAGACAAAACTTTTTCTAAAATGCAGATAAGACAAAAGATGTACATGTTGTCCTGCCTTGTTTTTGGATCAACACTATTTAGGCCACCTTTAACAAATTGTTTGCTTATTCTCTACCAGCAGACAGTTCAAAATAAAAAGACAACATTTTTACTGACAATTTGTGCAGAGTATTTTTAACTTTGAAATTCAATTGTTTCAAAATTTATTTTCTATCTAATTTTCATGCAAATTTGGGAAAAAATCACTACCTATTGACCATTTGTTTGAAAAGAGGACAATTATTGAAGTCTAGCTTGCCCAAAAGTTTGTACCATTTTTTACGGTTTACAAATTGTTAACTAAGAGCAAAATCCTGTTCTTTAGTAAAGAAATTTTCAAAGAATACCTAACTCTGATGTGTTTATATCCATTTTTGAATGTTTTTTCTTATAACCATTAATTTAGTTTCTACATATAAAATGACTTCCAATATTAACACTATTTTTGATGCAATTTGTTTTATAAGACTCTAATTGCAACATGGGGAAAAAATTCTAACCTAATTTAAATGCTACTGGAAAATTAAAAGATAGTAATTCAATCCCCACTCGCTGATTAGATGTGTAAATATTCTCTCAGGTGCACATAATTGTCAGCTTTAATGGTGTCTAGAGATCGCAACAAAAAGATCCTTCATTATTTCTTAAAAGGACTACTACTACTGTTTTTATCCATTTCATTGTGTAGCTGTTACTTATCATTAAAACAAATTTAAATTTAAGTAGTTAGAATCACAAATCAAAAGTTGGAAGGGTAATTACTTTAAAATTGAAGTTTTTTTTTGCCTGCTTACTTTTCTGTTGTGCAAAAATTACTTGACAGAAAAAAGTGGCAGTGCATATATAAGTCAGACCCCTAATTTAACTTGATTTTCACCTGATTAAGCAATTAGCAAGGTATATCAAAAGAACTTCACGCTTACCACATTTTACTGTACATTAAGTTCTTGTAGTCATCTGCACACCGTTGTAGCATGAAAAAATCCAAAGACTCGTTCATTTTTTTCACTGTTTGAGTGTTGTATTTTAAGGTGGGATAAAACACGTGAAAAAAGTCACTCAAATTAACAGTAAATTATTTGATTATGAAAGATATAATGATAAATAAACTGTACATATGTCAAATAAGCGAAAAATTTGCAGTTTGGGGATAAAAAATGAATATCTTAAAAATTCAATTCAGTAAGTAGCAACAAAAGCCGCTGCGGGATTGGAACTGATCAGGATGTACAGATCAAAAGCCCAACACTTTATCCACTCTGCTATGGAGTAAGTTACATACATGTTGTCATCGATAAAATCATTTTAACAAAACAAAATGTCGTTTCGATCAGAGGTCAGCCATATTGTGATGATGTGTTATTCCACCTTAAACAAGAAGGATTCAAATTTCATATCATCCCTCTCTTGTGTTTCATTAATGCTGAAAGTACTGTAACTTGCTTAGTATGCAATTTTTGCTGAAATTTGTTCCATTATGTACATATGAACACATTTTTATATTTTTATCTTTTTTTAAGTGCCTATATCTCAATACTGGGAGTATTCAATGGTCAATGTTGATTCACAAACTAATAGCAGGTGGTTATCAATTTAATGAATTGTTTTACTATTTCATTCATGTATAACAGGTATTTTTTTAATTGGCCAATCATTGTACAATTCTACATTCAACTCAAACTTTCTTTTATGAATGTTTATTTAAAAATTGATTTTAAGTTGAAACAAATTACTCTTTGTTGTTATTTCGATGATAACAATGAACACATGATTCTAAATCTAAATTCCATCACAACTTTTTTCTCTCCTGATAACCAGGCTAGCTAAATGTGACAGAGGGAAATCTCCCCACGGCTCACATTACCGGAGATGTACAGAGTCTATCATTTTTCATTCACTGGCTTACTATTTACAGGTTTGAGGTTGAATGTTTAATTACCTAGCTATGGCAGGCAGAGAGACTTCATTACATAAGCTGCACGCACCTGCCTGCAATGTGTCTCCCTCCGGAGGATTGCCAGAAAACAAGAAACCTGTATTACAGCACCATAACTTCTAATTCAAAGTATTTACGAACACTTGTAGTCATACTGTAGGGGCTCAAATTGCAAGGACTCAATTAAATCATAACATCAGGTAACAGATGCATACTTTGAACAATGCTCTCTCAACAATGTTCAATTCAAACAAGTTTGACCTTAACCTTGACGTTCCGGGTCAAGAAGAAAATTCTTGCTTCCTTAAAAAAAACTTTCATGTTAAGGTTTTTATAATAACTAGTCTTTTGGAACAGCTTTTCTGCTTATAATTAAACATGTCATACGATATCAATTTTAAATGGACATTTTTTTTCAAAATGACCTTTTCTCCTCATTACTAAAATAATTGTCATATTTAAGCTTGTCATTTTGGTTTTTATTGCAATTGGGCAAAATAAATAAAAGAAAAACGCCAAAAAAAATCTCACAATAAACACAGTAAAACATAACTGGCATATTTGTCTTTAAATATTTTCTATTGTCTAAATTTTGACCTTGACATGAACAGATTGAATTTATCACTGAAGCATGTGCAACGTCTATAAAAAATAACGCAGGTTTGTTGTTATTCTAGATCCAGTGAGAAGACATGTATGTAGACAAAAGAAAAGAACACTGATATCTTTGGTTGCAGGTGGTGACTTACTGGCTCCGATTGCTGTCAGTTAGTAGAGACAAACAAAGTCTACCTGGAACCTTGAATATTTAAAATGAAATTCGCCTCATTTGGTTAACTGTTTTGAAATTCAAACCACTAAAGTCGAGAAACAACAGTTACGTACATTTTTTCTTGCCAATGCCTCAATCATTTCTCCTATACATGCATGCAGGGTTTCCTAATCATTAAAATTGCTTCACAAATTTGATCAAAATTTGTATACATAGAGACACTTTGTCTAGATGAGCGTGGTGAAATTGAATGACATATATTTGTAGTGAAGCAGCAGAGTTCTCCATTAACGTAGAGCATGGCCTCCATTTGGTGGTGATCACATTTCGGCTGGCTGTGATTACATAATGCGGTGGAGTGGGGAACGCTGTGTTGTACAAGCCCTGACACTGATGTGTTTTGTATCTTTTCTTATTGCTTTCAGCAGGTTAATTGTTCCAGCTGGGAGATGCGATTATGTCAATCTTGTAGAATCAACAATTCACCGTTACCAAAAGCCAAATGCCTGTTTAGCTAGCCGCCTGTTAAGCTGGCCGTTAGCACATATGATGTCCAATCCCTTCATTTCATTGATACCTGTAAATGCTACGAAAAAATATCCTTCACACAGGTATTGATGGTAAATAATCATCTTTGGTAGAACCTCTTTATTTTGTGTAATATATATTTCATTTTTAGAATTTCATGAAAATTGTGCGACACATTGTATTCAAGTCTTTCTATGTTCACAAAATTTTCACATCCATATATCTTTATCATATTGTGTCTTTTTAATGTTTTTCTGCTTTTTTAGTGCTTAAACCACAATAAAGATGAAAATAAACATTTGCGATAGCCAGGGCAAACCAAAGGTGCTGAATTACCAGGTAATTATCATTAGATCTTAATTACACAAAAAATAATTAACATTGTCGTTAATCACACCAACCATCTACACTAATTAGATGCTTGCCTGCCGACCTCATATTAACCTCCGTTTTGATTTAACAAGTGTAAAACAATGAGGTTCAAGACAGATTGCTTTTATAATTTCTTCATGTTTTCCTGATTTTACTCATATTTTTCTTAGCAAAACTGAACATATGACATGGGTTATGCATTTATTCTGCTATGCTGGGTACCTTCATTCCAACATGAACCTCCATTCTCCAAGAAAGTTTTCTTATTGTTTAAACAACTTGTATCAATAATACATGCTGTGCATGCAGTATATTGTAGCATAATCAACGACTTACAATCAATTATAATAGATAAGGATTCAAATTTCTCTGAAAAAGGTGTTATATTTTTTATCTTTATTTTAAGAATAAATATACCTCTGTATATTTTTTCTATGTAAAATTACGACGAATAAAATTGCTATTTCAGCTTGATAATGCTCAATGTGAAATAGCTTCTGTGCTATTTGTCAATGGTGAATAGTCTTTGAAACTATTCACCAGCAGCATTCAATTTCCCTTGCATTTAGTCTCAGAACTCCTTTGGTATTATCAGAGTTGCTTTGTTAAATGCAAAGTTTGATAACTTTAACTTGTTTAGTGATTACCAGCAACAAACTCAGCATCACCGCCAAGTTTTCTTCAGTATAATAAAATACGTATTTACTGACTTTTTCGGATAATAGCAATTCTATTGTCCTCATAGCCAGTAAATAGGTATATAATATTCCCTAGGGCCAACGTTCATATGTCTGTGACATTTTCTGTAGACAGCAACTGAGAATTTTTAAAAGCAGACAGCTTCTTGTTGCATAATTCTTTTTCAATACATCTTTTGATAATCGTAAAATTGCCTGACTAAATAAAACAAAAGTAGTCAATCCATGCCTGTGGACAATTTTTATAAAATCTTTCATTTCCTTATATATGATAAAACCTTTCCTGATCCAGTATCATAGTACATGTGACCCTCTAAATGGTTTAATTTACAATTAAGGATAAACACATTTGATTTAACATCAAAACATCAGTGGTCATCAGTTTTATTCTTTTAAATAAATGGTCTCTTGCCACAAACTAGATGACAGGTGTATGTATATTTTCATTCAAATAGAAGAGAACAATATTTTCATGAAAAGATGCCTGCTTGCATCTCACAAACATCACCCATTGCTTAAAATATATTAAAGTCCATGTTTATAGTGATTTTATTTTTAAATTTTATATGTTGTTTATAGGTGACATATCAAGTTCCCACTGGTTGTATTGTAAATACAAATCATCATACATCTACTAGGCAGCTAAAATATTACTAAACTGCCATAGACCAGATGATGGGTGTATATTTTCATTCAAATAGAAAAGAACAATATTTTATGAATAGATGTATATTTGTGTCCCACAAACATCATCCCATTGCTAAAAATACATTAAAGTCCATGTTTATGGTGAATTATTTTGATATTTTATTTATAGTTTATAGATGACATAACAAGTTCCCACTGGTTGTATTGTAAATGCAATCATCATACATCTACTAGGCAGCTAAAATACTACTGGATTGTGAAACTCAACTTCATCCATTAGCGAAAAAAAACCCCAAAAAACAAAGATTTTTTAAAAATTAAGCTAACATAAACTTCACTCTTATAATTGAGTCAAGTAATCAAATAAAACTGGTAACAAAACCCCCTCCCCCTCTACACATATCAGGCTTGTATAGAATTGCTGGGCAATCAATAATTATTAAAATTATATATTTACATTTTACAGTGTCTTTGTCTGTGATAACACTTCAAATCAATTTTGTACTATACAGCCCAATAAATTCAAATGACGTATTGTTGGGGCCGCAAGCGGGTTTGCATAATTAATATTATAATATTCAATCGTACAACTGCTGAAAATTATATAAATATAAGTAATAAGGAATCATTCTTCGAATATTATGAGGTGATAATTTCGGTCGGGGCGTGATCAAATCTATCATAAAGCCCTTCGGGCTTTATTGGATTTGATCACGCCAGGACCAAAATTATCACCTCATAATACTCAAAGAATGATTCCTTATTCCTTAAATAATTCATTTCCAACAAATGCAGGAAACAGCTGGAACAAATGTATGGACCAAAAATAGGAGCGGGATTCCTATGGCATATGACTATTAAAATTAACATAAGAATCACCATTAATCACCTGCTATGACAGATACTTATATATAACGTAAAAGTCAAATGCACTCTAATACTGTGGTTTCATCAATATTTGTTGAATACCAATTTTCGTGGATTTTGTTGTGAAGTTGATCCCCAAAATTTAATGTTTATTGAAGTGCAATTTCTACTAACATTTTGTATTGATAGGAACATTGACAACGAATTTATGTATCCTTGAAACTGTGGTTTTCAATGAATCCACAAAAATTGATACCCACGAATAATGATGAAACTACAGTACTATCAAGGGCAAATCATAATAATACATAGATTTCCCAGAAGCAATCATTACATATGATACCAATAATGTCCCTGGCAAACATTTTAATTTCTTAAAAACAATTATCAGCTACAATAAATGTTTAAATCATTTCAGGAAACAAATAAACAATTGAATTCCAGCCAAATGAGAAAAATTCAGCATTGAATTAGCTTACAGAAAGTGTATGCACGTGGAATTTAGAATTTGATAATAGTATGAACTCAAAAGTCCGAACTAGTGGCGATCCTTGCGCTTAAAAATGATTTAATGAAATACCACACTCAACTCACAGCACTCATTCTTCATTGGAACCACTTCAGATTTTGCGCAAACAAAATGATTGATTGATATTAGCAGTCAACCCTGACAGAACTCTCAGAGAAATATTTTTTACATCACGTAAAACAGAAGTAAGGAGGCCGGGCCTTGACGAATGGGTCGAGTATGGAGTCTCACCGCGGGAAATCCACGCTAAATTCGGTGGCTCCGATTTCCACCAGATAATGGAACAATCGTAGTTACCACATACTGACAATTCCTACATCACTCTGTTTACAGTCTAAACCTTAGCACACTGTGAAAATGTAATTATGAATATTCCGACTAGGCGATTTTTGGCATTATAATAAAGATATTTTTGCGAAAAATAAATGTCAATATGAGAGATTACATATCTGTCTGATCGGCGAGATTCCTCCCCTAGCTCTGTGAGGGTACATAGCGAGACCCCGGTGAATAGGTTCGCCTCTGAAGGCACCCATTGTGTGCCGTACCAACCTTATCTGATTTTGTTATCAGCTGTAGATAGACAAATTGAAAACAGATAGGCATGGATGCAAGAATATGGTCATTTCAGGCCAAACGTGCACCACTTTATCTACATTTCTTTCAATAGTGTATTAAATTTTACGTATATAATGCCAGTCCTATCTCCTCTTGAAATTAAGGAGATTTACAGCACTTAATAGCATGTGCTATATATCTTGACATGTCATTCAACATACAAATCTCACCATGTGTCATATTTTTCAAAAATTGTATTGCAATTTGATAAAAATAAAAGTTTTAAGCATGTCTGTAGGATAAGTTCTACATCATTTAAGTATATATGTGTTTTTTATGAAATAATTCTACTTCATTTGTGCCTTTAATAATCTAATTTAGAAAGGCATGTTATTTTAGATCATTTTGTCATTTAATCCAATAAACCTGAACATTGAACTGATAAACCTGTTCACATCACATCACACATACTGGTAAAATAAAATTATGAAAACATTTAGGTCACACAAAATTCAAAACCTAATCGGGTACTGTGCATTTACAATAAATGATTTAAATAAATATTTATTTTTGTTTTTTGTATTTCATCAAACACAGATTTAATCCTTAAATCTTGCACTACATCAACAGCTTATGAATAGACATTTTTTACACCAAATTTTTCTCCTTTTGATAAAAAAATTGACTATTAATTTCCAATTATCATAGTTATTCCAGGTGACTGAAAGGCGATCGAGATCGAGTGATAAATCTTGTTCACAGCCTCATTTGGTATATAATAACTGCACGTAGTATCTTATATTTGGGTCAATTTTTATTCTAATGAAATTGTACTTTTATAAAAGATAGTAAATAAAACAAACCCAGCCATTCTACATTTCTGCAATATAGAGGAGTAAACATCACTATTAATCTCACACCACTAGAAATCTATGTATCAAGGGAGGTAAATCTCATTCAGATTAAGTGTTTATTTCTGAAACAGGGTATTCTGAGTATCTAAAGTTCAAAATATACCGTAATTCAGCATGTTTTAGTTTACAATCACAATGATTAAGCCCTCACAAATTTACAAATTAGGAAGAAGTAGAAATCAGATCTTAAAGCACTGGGACAGGTAAATTTAATTCTTTGAAGATCTGATCATAAGTCACATATATTAATGGAAAGCCTAGTTTTAACTGAACTTTTATGATATATCCTAACAAACCAATTCACCTTAGAGATAGTGAAAGTTAATTGGCCAAAGAGGATGCAGTTTATGGAATATAGAACCCATTCTTATTTTTAGCCCGACGTTTGTCTATAAATCATAAATGCACCGAATTGAGATGACAACAGTTCATTGGCATGTCAGATGTGGATTTACTGTTAGTTATTCATAACTAACAGGAATAAATAACGAAAGTCTGATTCAAATAAAACAGTAAGAGAAGACATCATCTTCAGCAGAAATGGTGACACATTATTTTTCATACCAAATGTGGTCGTTTTTCAATACCAATTTTCTTTAAAATAAGTATTGAGATTTATTAACAACTTTGAAAAGGTCAACTCAGAAAGTTTCAAAACAATTTAGAGAAAATACATTACTTGCACACAATTTCTGCTAACAAGATTTCATTAATATCAGTAACATCATCATGACCTACTAGTAAACACGTGACAACAAAATGCTTCTTGGGAGGGGGGAATTCTATAAACAATTCATTGTTTTTTCTTTGCTATTAAAGTTCGCTCAGATTCAAAATTCTATTAACCATTAAATGTTTTTTCTTCTCTATTAAATTTTGCTCGGATTCCATTTTGGAGAATGCTTGCTCCGAAAACATTTGTAGAATCTGTTAATAATTATGTCTCTGCAATGAAAACACAACTTGGGCATGACAGAAACGAGTTTGAAGGCACACCCAGCCTATACATCACTGTACAGTAATTGTTGCGTATCACTATTGCAGACTCTTCTGCATTCTCCTCTGGGGTTTTTTGGCTGTACCCCCAGTTTTTCTCCCTTCGATGCCATTATAGAATAGACACTTGTGGCAAATTGAAGGCTCTTTTACAGGTATTCAGAGACAATCCCAACTCTGAATTGAGCGGTTATTTTGTATCAGTGTTGTAATGCATCATTTGCAACTGGTATTTATTCAACTCGAACATAACAATGCAAAAAGGGATACCATGGGTGTAATTTAACTTGTACCATAGCTTGGCGTGTTTTCTATTGTTAAAAGTGTGGGTTATCTGTACATACCCCACACTTTTTTTTAAAACTCCGCCCACTATCTCAGGTAAAAACAACGTCAACAAAGTTGTGTTTTAACACGTCCATGATACTGTTCACAGTAAAAGATTCCTCCAGATCAAAATTGCTAATAACTCAACACGGATAACTGATTCAAACTAAGTTCGTCGAATAAATCTCATTTGAAGCTTGAGACAAAACAATATCGGCAATGGCTCTGTCAGAATGACTCTGTTTTAATATTCTCCTCCATGTGTGCGAACAAGTAACGCGTGTAAGATGAAATAAGGGTATCCTGTAGAAAGGTTTTATAGAAAGTCAATCACGTGATAGGAACGTGTTTGAATAGTAAACTTGTTTTGTGGACAGAGTGAATAGCGGTAGCCAATCGTATTTGACATTTACCATTCACGGTTTTGCGACATGCATTTCTCAAATAATTTTTTTTTTGCTTATTGATTGATTTTTTTAAATATATATATGTGTATGTTTATTCAGCCATTTTTAAAATCATACATGTATATTATTGTTATAGAGTATCAAATAGTATTTCAAAAAGAGTAATTATATCATCATCAATTTAATCTAATTTCAACAGGAACATTGCACAACTTAGGGTTCGTAAACCTAAAATTGTTTTAATAAGTTTAATTATTTGAAGCAAGTATCGATACTAGAAGTCGGAAAATGAATAAATATGAAATAAAAATATGACATTGAACAGTCGATTTATTCCTAAGCTATGAATTTTTAAACAATTACAGATAAGTAATGTTCGTCGCCGATAGAAAATCATTTTAGAAATTCACGGAGTACAATGTACATACAGTATATATAAGACCAACACATTGACGCTGTATTGATTAAAGGCAAGTGCACGCTCGAAAACTGTAATAATTGTAAACTATGGTACAAGTAACTTACCCCATATAATATTGTTGATTATGTGCAGATACCCGATGGACGTGGCCATAATGACACTCGGGAGCTACGCTCCCTCGTGTCATTATGACCACGCCCATCGGGTATCTGCACATAACCAACAATATTATATAGGGTAACTACTACATGCGTAATAAATTTAATTCTTAAAATAATATTTAATTTTCAGAGAAATGTAACAGGATTTACCTATTACCAAAATATTTCAATGATTATTAACTTAATTAAACAGATTGATTAGTCATTATCTAACATAATCAAGGTATTAATTCATAGTATTAATGTTCACTGGGATAAATCATGAAACTGCAGTCCAACACACTTAACCAATGGATCTATAGACTTTCCTTTTCCTGTGCATCAGAAATGTAACTCCAGCTGTATAATGGATTTCAAAGCAACATTTTGTAATAAAATATTTTATACCCAAATGGCCAGAGTAGCTTAGCAATTATTTATCTAGAACTAGAGCATATTAGAACTTCAAAAATGATTAAATCCTAATAAACATCATTGTTTATCGATCAGTAAAATTTGATGATCATTGAATTAAATTCTTCAAAAGACTAAAAACTGTCATTAAGATAGATTTAGCATTCAATTATTACATTAGTTGAATAGCCTTTTAACTAGATAAGACGATCATTTAAAGCAGGAATTTCAACACGTAGCCCAACAACAATATTCTATCATATGATATAGCTCAGTACCTGTAGCATTTTAACAAAATTCAGCAAAATTTAAAATTTCAATTTTCATTATAATAATTACATTTAAAAGGTCGGGATTCTGTTAGGTGACATTTAAAAGTTGTGTTTAAGCATATTTTCTTCTTATCTTGTCAAATTTGTAATCTGCCTGCATTATTAAAGTACAAAATAGCATTGCCTGACAAATCCGTTGGAATAATAATGTATGATGTGGCATTAAAAACTTGACACATTCAATCTTAACAGTTTATTAATGAAGAGCTCCCCCTCCAGTCTTTGTGAACCCCGGGTATTTTATAATCTCTAGAAATATGGAAGTACTGCCTAATTATCGATCTGGCTTCATATAAATACCTTTTGTCAAAAAGTGAAAAGTTAACCATGTTCAAATTTGCATTTTGAGAAATAGAAGTGGGAAAATGGTTGATTTAATTTACCATAACTCGAACTGCAAGAATTATTATATGGTTATTAAGTAAACTTCTGTCTGAAAAAAATCTGATATTCATTCCCTGATTTTTATTTATCTACAGCTCGTAAATGTCAGCAGATGGTTTGTTTCTTGATTTCAATGTATAATTATCAAGTTCTCAGTTTGTTTCATGATATATAAATTTTTATATATATAATATATAAAGTTTAAATACTGATCTTTCGGTATATTAAATAGAAGCGATGCAGAGATGATGACCATCCAATATCAACCAACATGTAAAAAGAATTCAATACTCTATCTCTGGAATCAAATTTCAATTGTCCACTGCTTGTCACCGAATAATCCGATTGGCTACTGGATAAAAGAAGGGCTGGGTTTTGTCTGGTAGCAGAGAATGTCAATGACCGTTTCTGGGAATGGAGACACGATGCTTGACATTAAGTGGTCTGGCTAGCCGTCTGTTTGGGACTTGACAGAATTATGAGAGGTAAAACCATGTTGCCCATAATTTATAATTCATCAATAAATGAATTCTGTTGACAAGCCATGGCCAGATTAGGTATCAAAGGGCTTATCAATTTAAAATAATCTCTTTATAATTTTGAGCAGATATCAGTTTATATTATTCGATGTCCATGGATTGAAAAATATCTCAATTAGTGCTGGATTTTTCATATAAAACAATAAACAACATATCAAAATTTAAGAAACTCGTAAAAAATAGGTATCTGATTATTTGAAATCCCTTATATATGCAATTTCTGAAAAGATTTCCTTAACAGTCTTGATAGTAGATGAAATATTCTGTTCACCTTCAGAGAGAGTTGACAACAACACTCAGTCGGCCTACATCTTGTGGTTGAGGCCTGTTTGGTTTTATCATAAAAAACAAGAGGTTTTGACATTCATAACTCCCTGTAACATATGCCCCTGTCTCACTGGACCTGTGCTGGTATATACATCTATACTACAGCGGCTAAGACTCCCATATCTGTCATTCAATCACTTCTGTACATACCAGAGGTATACTCTCACAATCGGAACAAATCAGGACAAATTCATAGGAAATCACTTCAATCTCTGGTGCAAGTTTCACGATTTCTCTCGATTATGAGAGCATTCAATTTCAGAATTATGGAGAATTAAGTGCATAAACTAGTGCATAAACTCGACCACAAATCGTACGGAGTGACAATCTATACACCTTGTATGTCAAATTAGCGTAGAAAAATGCAGCTACACAATAAAACATAGAAATTTTTTAGATAGATTTCATTAATCAGGCCCTTTATCTCCCAATTAAAGCTTCTGGTTTCAGCTTTACCAAGCTGTTAAACTCAGACACAGATCAGGAATACTAACAAAATCAATTTCAATGCTGTGTGGCCATTTATCATAAAACTCTCCTTGTAAATGAGACATGGACTATTTCTGAACACTTGTGACACAAAAAGGTTTTGGCTCTAAATCACATATCATAGACCTTTTAATTCTAAATGATCATTTGAATTCCTTAACATTGACATTTTTACTTCTGCTAAAAGATCATTTGAATCAAAATTAATTTGATTATGAGAGTCCTAAAATATTTAATTGCTAATACTGCTAAAATCATAAAAATTGATGTTGAACCTACACATCATTTTTCTTCATCTTGTAGAAATTAAATAATTCTTTAACAATAGAGAAATCATGCTCTAAAATTTTCCCTGATGAACTTGTGACAAGTAATGCAAGAAGTCATAATATTTCAATAAAATGTGGATGATCAATCTCTAAATCAATTGGTAAACAATATCAGTCATTATTTGCTCCATAAAATTGATAAAAAAAAAAAAACACAACAAAAACTCCATACACACGGAACTCAGATCTCCCCCCATCTGAAGCTTAGATTTATTGTTGCTTGTATATCTAACAGTCAATACATTTTCATGGAGCTTGGAGGGAAGCTATTTGGAACTCTTTTATGTACATGTATGTACGTGTACACAGCTTCATGACCTGGACTGGCTAGCTCTATGACTGTGGTCAGTGACCGACAGAGAGTCTGGGGAGTACCTTACATCCCTGCTGGTCAACTCCCACAATATTCTGTACTACTGTAAACATATTATATTTAGTGTGTACGATTTTGGTGGTAAATTATTTATCAAAAGATTAGTGTGTATTTGATTTTGCCCATTTTCCAATTGACCTATTTATCAACATATCTGTTGGACATTTAGCGACGTACTTCATTAATCAGAATTAAACTGCGTTCCACACAAAATTCTAAATGGAATACACAGCCAAATGAAATTCATTTTCAGTATCTTTTCCTAAACATGTCATTCATACAATAACTTCCAAAGGCACTCAATTTATTTTTAAATGTGGGCCCAAAATAAAATCATCAGCACTTTGTTTATAAAATATCAAGACTACTGTTCTTTAAACTAGAAACTTAAATCTCTGAAAATGGTCCATCAATATATATATAAAGTTTTAAAAATTGCCAATATGGTAAGAAATAACTCTAAAGGAAGTTAATTCCAAATTACTCAAAAGGAAATTCTGAAGACGATGAGTTCATCAATGACCACACAACGTTGACCCATTGACAGAGGGATAGGTCATAGCCAATGAATATAATCCATACAAAGGTTTATCTGCATTTATAATGACAATGTCGATTTAAATATACATTTCATCAATGCACATTTTTCAATATGGACTGAGATAACAGAATATTTATGCATATTGTAACAATGTACTAATAAAGACAGAGACAGACCTAAATATCCTGTCATCAGCTGTTCAAAGGCTTACACTGCCTCCCACTATCACTGCCATAAGCTTGTTTTTTCCACTTTTGATATTACAGGTATAAAAAATTTCAAGGTCATAATTCCTTTATCTGATGGGGAAAGTGATCCTGTTGAAAACTGCCCCAGCAAATAGAGCTCGACTAAGCCCTGGCGGGACAATTACTGCTGTCAGCTGGTGCCCCATAAATGCCGTGCGAGTCCTAAAACCACCCCAAAGGTGCAAGGGGGCTGGCATAGCCCTCTATATACCCACAACATATTGCCAGAGTTTCATCGATGACTTTTACATCATATATATAAACATACATTTCTTTATCCAACAAGTACAGATCAACAGGTCAATACAATTTTATTCTGCACAAAATAGTTTTATTCATTGATTCTAGCAGTATGTACTATTTCAGTAAGACTTTGCATATATACATCTATGGAAAAAGAATTCATTGAAAGGAGGTATAACTTTATTCACTGTAAAGCAGTAAAACTATTTCCTAAATCTATATATACTCTGCGATCACACTTTCTATCACCCATGTTCAGATTATCTTTTAAGATTTATAGGGTAAATTTTAAACTGTTTTATATATATCTAAATCTTTGATTTATGCTCTAAACTTCGTTGATTGATGGCAACATTAAAAAAAAGAGTTTTCTCCAGTTACTCCAGCTTCATCCTGACCACAACAATCACCCCCCCTACAGCTATCCATGCCAACGACAGACTCAATTAATATAAGTTGTAGGACTTAATTGTTTATCAATCGTTTTAAAACAAATAAAGATCATTTCTTAGAAAAAGAGAGTTAATTATTTACTATAAAAGTAAGTATTATACACATGCACTCAAAATTATTCATATCTTGAAAAATAAATGTTTAAAAACAACTTATTCAACAATAATATTATAAAATAATTTTTTCTGCAACAAGGTACACAATTCATCAATTCAAACTTTTCAAAGCTGCAATATTCTTATTCTGAGAGCTAGGAGCTTATTGGACAAATGCATACATGCGTTTATAGAGTATTACCTACAATTAAAGGATTTAAATTGATTCAGTGGATGTAATTATTCACAGAATTTGTATACCTATGAAAGAATTATTTGCAAACCTAATAAATAAAATACAGTTCGACTTCATTCTTGTTTCAGCAAGAATTAATTAGCACATTTCAATACTAGGGCAGGCTTTCCACTCATCATAATAAACTCTGTGAGTTCATGAAATTAAGTTGGAATAGGAAATAGTATATTTCATTAATCAAAACCATGATAAGCAATTTTCCTTGATATTAAATGTTGATACATCAGTAAGGTTAGTCTAAAGGTTCTATTAGCACTTAGGATTATGCTAAGGTCATTTCTAAAAGGCTGTGCCTATTTACTAAATTTTTGCCAAATCATGGAATATTAATACACCATGGAATCATTAGATTAAAAAAAAAGTTTAATAAATGAATAATGAATGCCAAAAGTGCAGTCTTTTTCATTGAAAGGCAATAATTAAGTAGAGAATTAATTTTATTTGAATAATTTCTGATACATTAAATTAAGGTTTAATCTTCATTCATCTTGGCATGTTGTGTTGTCTTTGAGAACAATACTAGACAAAACCACCCTCTCCTACTTCTAAAATACTTTAGCGAATGTCAAAAAAACAATGTTGGGACATTTAGATATCAAAGTTTAGATTAATTGGTAGCCTACATATAAATACAATAAGTTTAAATCTAAAGACAGCATTATATAGATTGAACTCGATAAATTTGCTGATTTATTGAATAAATTTGCATTAATAAAAAATCATGGTGGAAAAGATTTAGAGATCTTTTTTTTTAAAAATTCACTTAAACAAAATTTCAATGTATCATTATTCACTTTAGTTTAACATCGTTTTCAAACAAAAATTGCACAAGTGAATCTTTTTAAAAATCATCAAAAGTTTTCATCCTCAATATTTTCCTTCTTGGTATTTTCTTTACCAGTAATTAAAATAGGATTGTACAAGATCTCTGCGTATTGTCTTAAACTAAACTAATTCTAAACTAAGTACTAGAGTTTCACAGTAAGAGAAGCAGTGACCTGTGGCATTGTGGGAGATTATGAAGGATGCTGGGAGATTACGGGGCCTGCTGATAAGCTAGTTGTCTGGAGGGGAGAGCAGTTGTTTTCCTTGCTCATGCTCTGACAACTCCATACACCGCTGCATGCGGGATTGGTGTAAACTTACAACGCTTATCTATTCTAATGTCTGTTCAAAAACACAAATTACTGTAACATTGTCTCAGTCAAATCTTAGATCGCAAACAAAAAATCAGGTTAAAGTTTCCTAGGGTAAATATCAATACATAAAATAATCCCGTTTTACTTTGCCTAATGAATTTTTTTGGGGGGTGAGAGATCCGAAATATTAATTTTTTACGCCAAGTGAAACGAAAAAAAAAAAGAGAGGAGAGAATATATCACTCTCTCTCAACATTGTAATAAGATAATAAAATGTTGCAATGACAAAGCAACAAAGCAGCAACATGACTCGATAAGCAGCAGTAACACTATAATACAATCCACCCTCTGGTAAGGCCAAGCCTCCACTATAATTGGTACACTGCAGACAGATGTTCACTGCCAAAAACACCTGTTGATTATCCAGGTAAAAAAAAGAACCTGGATTTAAAACACCCATCTCATAGCCACAGTACAACAACAAAAGCCAGACCAATTAAAGGAAAGAGATTTCTTATAGCTACTCGACTTTCATAACTGAGGGGTTTTCTTTCAGGGTGTGCATGTAGTCCCATATTGACAATATTGATTTCCAATGGCCACCCAAATCTGTCATCTCACCCAATTCTTCCAAGAAAGAAATCTTCTCTCACACAATCTCAGCTTCAAGATATCACCCTATAGGATTAAGACTGGAGAAACTTTGAATTTGATACTGTATAAGAAATTCCTGATTGGAAACCCCAAAAAACAGCTAGGTGACTTATATTTTACATTTCTTTCTAGCAGGATTTTTTATCACATCATGCAGTACTGGTATAACAGAACATGTGTTCACAGGCAACTTTCAAGGTTTTTGTAAGAAAAATTTGCAAATTTCACTTTAATATAATCCCCTTATGTGATAATCATAATAGTGTTTGTACCATACACAACATTAAATCAAAAAAAAAAAAAATATTGAGGGATGGGGGATTGAAAAGTTCATAACTTGACTCCTTTCAATGGTGTAGCCTGATTATGATGGCTGATTCTACAGGTAGCAGCCAGGTTACAGAGTGTTGGCTGGGGATTCAAGCACCTGCAGAGAATGTAGACTTTATCAGTGGTAGATAAGTAAACGAGCACCAGGTGGACAGCCAGCCTACGCTGTAAGCAGCAATGCTGCGTCTTGCTTCATTTGACAAGAATCGCAATCCAAATATGAGGAGAAAGATCCAGGGAGATCTGTCAATTCAGAATCTCAGCCAAAATAAAATGGATTTCCATCAATTCAAGCATTTACACTTTGAAATGGAAAGTTATCTTCACTCAAATCAATCTATCTAAATGTTCATAAAAATCAGTTGAACTTACTAAATAAAAGCAATAAAAATAAAGAAATACCTACTAAAATATTCATTTAAAGATTCTATAATATTAAGTGATTGATAAGAACAATACCTTTTAAATGTGATATGGCATGGCATCATCAGATTGTGTCAAAAATGTAGCAACTCAATCAATGGAGTTTGATTATTTTCAATTAGGAATTGTCATTAATGATGAAAAATTTAAAAAAAAAAATTTGCACCTCATGTTAGGAAAATTTAAATAACTAGGAATAAAATATCTAGTTTTGCATTTCATTGGATTTGCTATTTCTGATACATATTGCATAAAAAAAATTTTAAAAATTCATAGACTTAAAAACAATTCATAACAACAATTTTTATATAGTACAAGTGTCTAAAAAAAATATGATCATCAGTGAAATTAGACATATCAAGAATATAGTAATCCATCCGAATTTAAAGGATTTCTAAGAAAATATGACATAATTATCAAAAAAGGAATTTTAAAATTCAGATGAAGTATATGTATGTCAGTGGGTAATGCAATCTGCTAATGGTCACTATTTGACAATTTCAGGGCAGGACGATGCGTATTATGCAAGATGAAATAATAAATTCCGTTGAACTTTGAGAAATAATAGGATTCGTGTGCAATAAGGAATAATTTTGCTGTGATCTCTTCATACCTTGGTGTATACTTCATAAATTATCAACTTAATGTATTCTATCTTGATGACTTAAGACATACCACTGCATAAATATTTCATTCAAAATAATATTTCAATCAAGGTCAAGGCTTTGAGGGCTTACGAAAATACGAAACCACAGGTTTCGTTTAGTGGCCTTAGAATTCAGGGCCCCACACAATTTACATGTGCATGTTTTATGCATAGGGAATAAAGTGTACTTTATTTCGTTATTACGACGACAATGATCATTTTGATGGACATCAGTGTCACAATATGCTGGAAACTTTTATATTTTATTAAACAGGCCCCAGATAAATTATGTAGGACTGCATGATCTTAAATCTATAGAGTGTCGCTGTCACCTATCTTAAAGTATACCAACACTCTCTGTGACAAATTAAGGAAAAAAAGAGTTTTGAGATTTTGATCATAAATCACCTCCAACAAAAATAGTGAAGTAGAAAGCTGTTTAAAACAAGAATAAAATAATTCATTAACAAAATACAACTACATCAGGAAAAGGAATTTTAAAATGATAATCAAGTAAGGGTAATGTACATAGCATTTTAGTGGCAAGAATTTCATTGATTTTTTTTTGTGTGAATATAGCTTATATCATATGAGTAGCTTTTTCATTCAATATTTTTCTTTAAAAATTCAGTATTATGTATATAAAGAAACCAAAAAAAACCAAACAAACCAAAAACAATAAGATATATGCACAGGACATATCCAGTTAAAACCGGATAAAATCTAAGCCAACTGCACATGACAAAGTTTGTATTTGAATAAACCAACAAAGAAAACACATCATTGTTTATAAATTAATTTGACGATCAGAAACTTCTCATGGCATATATAAGAAGATTGCTCTTACTCTTTCTATTCACAAGAACTTCATTGTGGTTGGTTGCAAGTCTCCCAAAAGTATGCCTAAATAAAGTTAGCATGTAAAAATTGTGATTAATATTAACCTCAAGACTGTAAAAAAGCCATAGAAACAAACAATACATGTTTTTTCGCTTCATCAATGGATTTAATCCCAACTGTCAATTCCACTATAGAATTCCATTACCCATCTCATCTAATAAAATTTAAATTGACTGAAATTTGTCATTTCATCCATCTTTATGCAATAATTAAGTTTCACAAAGGATAGAATAAAGAAATTGGAGAAACATATAGTTGGAGGAAAACTGCATTAAATTGCATGAGCTTTCGACAGTGGCATGTGTATTTATGCCTGTGAAGTTGGCACACTTTATGTGAATTAAATGAAGTGAGAACGACCCCTCACCTTCCTCAGCGACCAAACACCAAGCAATCCCCTGCCTACCCAAATCTTTGTTTGATTTTTATCACAAACAGTGTATATGTATCTCTACTTTGCATTTTAATCCACCATATTCATTCTAACAATGCCTGAATGCAAACGCATTGGAATAATTTATTTCTTGCATTTCTCTCTAAAGTCACTTTGCTCATAAATCTGGCAATCCAAGGATTTTGAGCCATTTTCAGCCATGAAGCTATGCACAAAGTTGCTTCAGAGATCTCTGTCATTTCTCCTGCTGTTATACGGTGATAAAATATTAATCAATGTTCTCCATTATATCAAATCATAAAGAAGACTGACAAAATAACAAACCAAACCAAAGTATGCATGATAAAAATTAAGCATTGGTTTTATACTTAATAGCAGAGATAACTCCCAAAAAATCTTAAAACACGTTCATACAAAATTATAAACTTTTTTAAAAATACAGTCAATTTATCAAAAGTGTTGGGGGCGGTAGCACACTAATTGTAAACCTCATCAGACATGTAGAGGTTAATTGCTTATTTTAATTACAAATTTATAAATTCTACAGACAGATTTAGCAACAAAGAATCAACCACTGCATGTTTCATCAATTTTTTAAAATTTCACATTCTTTTTAAGTTTTGAAATATTAATGAGAATCACTCATATTTCACAACTGTGAAGCACCAAAATAAAATAAATGCAGTTTATTATTTCTATACGAAAGTTTTGATAAAAGAATGTAACTGAAACAATTGCGTTATCTGTTCTGTATCAAAGTCAATTTTTCTAAAATGTCAGAAGCCAATTCAAGCATGACGACTGACTTTAATTTTCACTTTGACTTAAACCATACAGGGTTGTGTGCATGATTGACTTTAAAACCTCGGAGGTAGAAGTAGCCCTGTCACAGACACAAGTATTCAAACCACAGATAGATACATATGCAACCAATTACAAGCCTTGCAAACTCATTTTAAGACATACCATTCATTAATATCAATGGAAAAAAATTCTGGGGCATTCTTTGCCAAATAACAGAAAAATATGCTAAACTTGTGGGTATTTTCATGTAAATATTTTTTTCCTTGTCTGAGTGTTGAATTAACTTCGTTAAATTTTGAAACCATATTAACTGCTTAAATTTGTTGTAGTAGTTAACATCAGTTATGAACAAATTATAACAAACTGATCTTGTCTGTAACTGTGACATGCTGTGAAACAAGACTTCATTATCAAGATCGAATTTCATTTTTGTAACAGTTTATTCTCCCTTCTTACTGATCATTTACCACAACAGCCAATTAATTCTCTCAAATACAACAGTGATCAAACTTCCTCCTGTAAATTCACTTCACGCAACTCAAAATCTTAAATAAGTGAGATGTTCTCATTTATCATAGCCCTCACCTTAAAGACCAAAATCTAGTGACCAGCTTTCATACAGGTTAGCTAATGACTGTACTCAAAAACACACACACACGACCCAGGAACAAGCATTACACCTGACAGACTTGCCAGCTAGACCTGGTTTGGTCATTACAAATAGAAATGTCCAAGTATACATGAAGAAGGAGGCCAGCACTGAGCCATCTGATGCTCACTCAATCATGCCAACCACTTGCCAGGGCTGGTCTTTCCGACATTAATGATGGCCGAGGGCTGTCCCCCGGACCTCCAGACAAATCTGTGGACTGACCTTACACGACCCCGACAGACAGACTACACAGAGGTCAGCTGACCCCTGTCACAGGGAGGGTAGGGAACGCTGGGTCTCCACAAGGCATGATAAACTTCACACACGCTGAAGGATGACACCATGCTTGACAATTATAATTCATTCCTAGTGGTTACAAACCACTCAAAACATGTACATTGGCGTTTACATATATAACAATGTGAACCAAAACTCGAGCTCATTTTTCTACCAACAGGAACTAAAAATCATCTGCAACGCAAAGATTTCTTATATATGCTAAATATCTGCAAAGTTTAAGATTTTTTAAATGAATATCTTTGGACTATTCAATGATGAAATCTACTTCGCCCATTTTAATTGTATCTCATATGATCTGAATAAATGGATAAAGTACGTGTGCTGCTTTGTATTATTCAGTTTCCCTATCAGATATCCTGTCAACGATTTTGACACATATTTTCCAGCAGATTGAATTTATTGGAACACTTCAATGAGCAGCAATTTAACTTCCTCTTTACCTGATGAGCCCCACATTCAGGGCCCCCATTGAGCCCTTCCCTTCCCCTGACCCCCTCTGTACCTATTCCCCCTACTGACCTGCCGATTCTCCCACTGCCCTCACACTTGGCTGGCTCGCTGGCTAGGAATCAGAGGCAAATCTGACATACTTACTTCTTCTACAAATTCTCCCTCTCTTTCTCTTGTACTCAAACCAGGTTTTTGAATTCTCAGTATATCATGTTACCCTCTTCGCCCCATGTGTATCCCTGATTTGTTTCTCTTCACATCTTGCCTATTTGGTCATGCTCAACATTTAAAATTATCAAGTAAATATAGTTTTTTTTAATATGTAAAGAAAAAAGAGAAAAGAAAATTTAATCATCTAATTATCCATGAACAAGAACAACTGATCAAGATGATTGTCAACTAAAGTACACATGAACTATTCCTATAACCTGTTTTAAGAGAGGGAGAAAGCAAAAGATAGGACACATTAAGGATGATTTTCATAATTAGAAAACTGAATTGCCAATACATCATGGCTGAGTGATACCATGATCAGATATGGAGAAATCCATTCAGAGCACTAGGTACCTTTGTAACTAGACATTTGACAATGGCCCAGTAACACGACCTTAGATGACAAGGTCACTTTCCCTCTTCATTGCTTGTAATCTTTCTTTAATCAATTTGATGCAATGCCTGTGGGTGACCATCCTGCCCAGTTAGATCCAACTTGTATAAGCTAACACACTCATTGGGGCCTATTATCTACCCGACACTATACTTGATGCATTACTCAGCATCCATCTGCATTCTCCTTAGCCTAGGGGCACATTGTTACAAGGACAGAAACTGTGATTTATGGCCGACAGAACCTGTAGCCAAGCTTACTGACGATAGGGACGTATCCAGCAATTCCTTGGGTTGTTTGGATATTATTTTTTGGGTCATAGACATACCGGAAGACAAATCTCCAGTCTGTAAGCACAATGCAAGGTTATGGACCATCATCTATGAGTAATTTTTTTAGGCTATTGTCATGGATACTGGGTCATAAAACAAAGAGACTGAATCTTTTTTCATCTCTATAATTTGATATATATTTTTTTGAATTGCTTGGACAGTGGTTAAATCATCGACTTATTGGTTTTGGATTGTTTGTTTACGGTGTTTGTTTTACTTCTAAAAAAAACAATAATTTATTCTGAAAACTGAACTTCTAGCACTGTGACAGATATAAATTAATATTAAGAATTTCCTTTACAAATTTATTGGTTGAGAACATATACACTTAAAAATACATAGTGCCACAAGAAATTTAAACATTTTTTTTAAAGATCGTAATCCATTTGTTCAAAACTAATGTTCCATTAACAGTGATGATAGTCATGCACAATGTAATGTGCACTCATCACTAATAAGAACCAAAATTATAACAATCATTAAGGAGGCTCAGGGTGGTCAACAAATTACCCATCAGAACTACCTTAATTTTTTAGATATAATTTGTTAAGCTATAAACTACCATTTAGTAAAGAAAAATTCCATAATTTTTAGCTTTTAATTTTCAGTATTTTCTTATATATTCATACAGAGCTCTCCTTTTTTAGGAGATCAATACAATTTAAAAATGACCACGGCCATTCAGCCCTCTTAAAATATGATTATATCAAATTACATAAATGATAAAATTCAATTCAATGTCTACTTAAATTAAATGGCATCTGTTGTACTTGTTTGCATATGTTTTACTTCATTTCCAGCATATTAAACACAGAAATGGTTACATTGGTTATATTTTTCTAAAATAACTGAATTTAAACTCAATTGTCAAATGAAAATTCATGGTTGTATTATGAGTATATGGAGAGAAAATTCTTCTAGCAAATGAGCAATTTTAATTTCCTCAATTACCTTTACTTTTTATTTAATTTTATTTATTTTTTTTGGGGGGGGGGGGGGGGGGAATGGGGGATAAGATTTTGCTGATGTTTGATTTAAAATGGTTTAATAAGAATTTGATTTTGTTGCTTCAAAAACATATTTACTATGGAAAGTTTCATTGGAGGTTTAATAAAGTTGATAAAAATTATTGACAAAATAAACAAAATTTTATCACCGATGAATATTTCTGATTTTTGAGTAAATCAAGATAAATAATTTGACAATTTCAATATTTTCTTATTTCAGTCTCTATAGACCCTAAATTATATTTTATATCCCCCCCCCCCCCCCCCCCCCCCCCAAAAAAAAGAAAGACACGCAATAAAAATAACATTGCTAAATCTTTTTTTTATGCATTATTTATATAAAATATTTGTACGGTTTTAAAATAAGCCATTTATCAACCAATTAGAAATCCAAGTAAAACTACCCTACGTGTTTACAGTCAAATAGGAATCTTAAAATTATAATAAAACTGAGAAATATCATATACTCAATATATTAAGATGAAAAGTTACCTTACATAGTTATAGGTAAAAAGAGAGGTGTTAATTATGAAAATACTTAAAGGTTATTTCGACACCAAATAAAACGTTTGTTTTTTTTAGGGAGAGTTAATTAAGGGATAGTTCTTTTTTAATTTCAGGAGAAATATCATGTAGATCAGAGTTACTTGCCTCTATGGGAGTGCATCTTTTCTGTACAATAAATTCAATATTCCTTATTCAACATTTCAAAACCATTTTCTAATGACATGATGAACTTTTTCAAACATCTTGACATTGGTTTAAACCAGTCTAGAGATATACATGAGAAAAAAGACATTAAATGTCTTTGTTAAAAAGAAGCTCACAAGGTTTGACAATAGGTTTGAATGCTTTTTTCTGATAAATTGTTAATGAGGAATATTTCACAAAAATAAAATAAGACATCTTCATGTTGAGGGTACGATTTATTTTCCTCTTTTTTAATCCAGAAACTCCATTTCAATGAATAGGTGTGACAGGCAAGGTTTGATCCAGTCTGTTTATTGCTTTGATTTCCTTTCCATTTATTACAACCAACAAATTAAATTTCATTGACAATATGCCTTTTTTTTTTTTTTTTTTAAAGTCATGGTGACTTGTAAAAGATACGGCGAAGAAAAAAAACAAAATTAAAAACCATTGACTGTCAATTCTTAAGAGGATTTTTTTTCCTACTATCATCATCTATAGAAACACATTCATAAACTTAATGTTGCTAATTACTTTGAGAAAAGACTTGGGGGAAAAATAATGAGTATTAATTCCTTGAGAGGCTTACAACCTCCAAGAAATTAAATCATCAATGCTTGCAAAGTATATAAAGACGTTTCATGCTTCAAAGTTTTGAATATTTCATATTTCTTTATGCAGAGAAATACCCGCTTCACGCAATGGCAATGCGATCAATCAACCTGCACATTTAAAACTCCATCAACTTTACATTACAATGATGCAGAATTCCAGTACATTTATAAAAGAGATCCTATTACTCAAATTAATGACAGAAATATTTTATTTACTCAATTCTTTGATCAATCATTGAAAACATTTTACAACAAAATGAAAAAAAAGAAAAAAACAGAAAGCAGACAAATCCTGACCCAAATGTGCTAAATGAGACTTTCTTGGCGGAAATTTGAAATGGTACCCAACAATAATATTCTCAACCTAGAATCTGGTAGGAAGACATTTGGAACCAATTAAACATCTTTTTTGCCCTCATGTTCTTCATTTTCTACTGTGGTGCTGGCCAGTTGAACTACTGCTAGTTCCCATCCAATGCATGTCATGAACTTTAGCTTCTATATTTATATTCACTATCAAGCAGTTGGTTTTGATCTTTGTTCGTAAAAGTCATATGATTTTTTTTTTCCAATTTATTAAGAATATTGAGTTCTAATATTAAGTTTCGAAAATTATCAATAAGTTTGCCATTCTTTTTTTAAAATATATATTATAATATGCATTATTATTTTTATACAAGCTATTTTCTAGCCATTGCTAGCTTTGACTGTTAAAACTTTTTTTACTTTCTCCACAGTGAATGAGTTCTATGTGTGTCATTCCAAATACAAGCTGCAAAGTCTCATGTAATTTAAAGAAGAAAAAATCAAAATCCAGGAAAAACAGAAAATTTTAAAAAAGATTAGAGCAGCTGCTGATTTCATCAAATAATATCTCGTCAAATGCAAGAAGTTAAATGCATCTTTATTTACAAACACAAGTCGTGTTTAACCGAGCTTGCCAGTTAGTTTATTTCCCAACTGCAACAGACTCAGATTAGGTGTCAAGACATTTTCCACTTTTTAGCATACATTTGATATGTCAGGGGAAATTTGGAGGAAAAAATTCCTTTGCTTAATCTTTCAACAATATCCAGTGAAAAAAAAGTTGAAGAAACTTTGTGTTGTATTACCCTGAAACTTTTAGTACTTTTATAATTAAAAAGTTTAAATGTATTTCTTAACATCATAACTTTTCATAAAAAAAAAAATGATTTACTTATCTATTTTTTTTTTTATTTATGCATTTGGTAGACTTAAGAAATTTGAAGGATCAATTAATTATCTAGTATTTTGTTGCTTTTTTGTGCATTTAAAAAAAATACATGGGAAAAAAAGAGACATGCTTGCTTACCTCAGCCATCGCGATTGGGGGGAAGTCCACGATCCAAATGTATCATTATACATGCTGATGATGCAGATCCAAACTTCAAGCGTGGTATAAAGTTTTTTTAAAAGGCTATACCCTATGAGCTTTGTCCTTAAAAATAAATAAAAAAGAATCCACGCGTAACTGGGGTCTCACTCAAACATAATACTTGTATACGTAATGATAACTTCAGTCAATTCTTATATACATCTACATGACTGTCTATTTATAGTTCAAAGGTTCATCGTAGAGAGTAGAGCTGCCGAAATAATGTGCTACTGTCTGATGTATGAAAACAGAGCATCCATGTATACATAGGTAATATATCCCAAAGTACAGGGTGTGTGGAAATTTGTGACCCAATCAGAAGAGCTCTACATACAGGCTGTGCCTTCTGACTACCTGTCAATTATCAGATACGTTATACGATACCTGTGAAACTTAAGATCACTAATTTAGTTAGCAAACTCTCACCTCTAGATACAAGCCTAAGATCTGTGATACCTGTCATAACGATAGACCAGTGTCTCAGGTAACAAGCCGCAGCAGCCTGAAATCGTGGCCCCGAATATTTGTTCCACCAACTCTCCGACAGACCATCATCACTGGAGCCTTAAGAAAAACGCATCAAAGATTTAATTGTCTGTAGAAAGGAAAATATTATGTCATGATTGAATGTAAATGGGAGAGGTAGAATGTTGCTATTAAAATCAAACACCACTACACTGATGGGAGAGACAATTATTTTATCACACCTGGGGGATGTGTTCAATTCATTTGGATTAAGACTGTCTCTTTTCTTAATATTTCTTAACATAAGAAGGTTACAAAAAAAACAAAAGATTATTGTATTTTCTGAACATGAAGAATACTGAACTATATTTCTTTTTGTCTTTCATACATTGTTATACATCATTTTCAGACTCAAACATCCTGTATTTAATCCTATCATCACATCAGGATATTGGACAAATATCACACACTCAATATTCAAACTTCAAATAATATTTAAATAAAATATAATCAAGCGCAGCATCCATCAAAAACATCATCATTATTATTACTAGCTGTCAGAAGAATATTTTTGTATAATAAAAACAAGAGGCCTATGGGCCATATGGCTCACCTGAGCAACAATAACCATAATAAAATCAGTTTTATGGAGTCATATACAATATGTCTGGACAATATAGTAGAAAAGATCCTGTATAAAAATATTTTCAAATAATTTCATATTTCTATGTTAAACATTAAGCCTCTTTGTAACTGGATGATTTCATAGTCATGAAAAAATGACAATAACAAACCGTCAATCATCTCAAAAATCCATAAAACGAAATACAAATTCAAAGCAGAGCAACACGGGCCCCCCAAAAAATAGAGGCAGGATCAGGTGCCTAGGAGGAGTGAGCATCCTCTGCTGACCGGTCACACCTGCCGCGTGCTCCTTGTCACAATTGGGCATGTCATAATCGAGATAAATGTCAAAATCGGGAAAAAGTCACAATAGGGAAAAAACGAAATGTTGATGATTTGGTTTGTTTGTGATGGTCAAAATACAAACCTTGAGCCAACACGGACCTTCATTACATTGGAGGTAGGATCAGGTGACTTGGAGGAGTGAGCATCCTCTGCTGACCGGTCACACTCGCACATATTGAGCATTACAATTTTATATAAAAAAGATCTTAAACAATTGTTCATATACATAGTATACATAAACTTAATCAAACTTTGAAATCCTTGTGAGGCCCAAGACTTGTCATGGGGCCGCAGTCTAAAACTGAGAATCAACAATATGTCAAGATGCTTGCATATAAGAAATACAATTATATTATAAAATTTTAATTTTTGTAATCCTATTAAAAAAATTCCCAATAAAAAATTGGACTTACCCATCACTGTGGTGTTTGAGAAGAAGATTTTAAAAGATTTTTATGTAAAAATTCAACCCCCATTGTGACTCCACCCCTTTCCCAGGGATCATGATTTGAACAAACTTGAATCTACACTACCTAAAGATGTTTCCACACAAGTTTCAGTTTTTGTCACCAAATGTTTTTGAGAAGATTTTTGAAAAATACAATAATTTTTTTTAATAATTCTTAATTATACCCCTTTGAAAGAGGGCTTCACTATTCATTTTAACAAACTTTGATCCCCTTCTCCCAATAATGCTTTTTACCAAGATTGGTCGATATTGACCAAGTGGTTTTGGAGAAAAAGTCAAAAATGTAAAAAGTTTACAGACAGATAGAAAGACAGACGGAGTGATCAGAAAAGCTCACTTGAACCTTCGGTTAAGGTGAGATAATCACTTGAACCTTCGGTTAAGGTGAGATAATCACTTGAACCTTCGGTTAAGGTGAGATAAAAATAAATTCAAATTCTGAGCTCCCATTGAAGCCTCACCTTGGCTTGTATCATATGAGAAAACTTTCAATATATTAACGTAAAGTCTTGTTTATAGCAAGCACTTTTTTACAGCCAAAACTTGATCAAATAGTGTGTGTTATACATAGGAACAAAACTTTACCCCATTTTTTCAGATCATGTTTCTGGATACCGCAGGCACCTTTGCACATCTTTTCATTTTCATGGAGCCATAGATGTAAACTTTCTTTTATATTTTTGTACAAAATTAACACTATATGTAACGTTTATGAATTGAAAAATTGTGATTTTTAAGATCTCGATAGGAGCATGCATGTTATGCAAGTTTTATTAGTGTTCACTAAAGTTATTTTGTAAAAAATACCTTATTCCTTATCATTAAAAATACCTTATACCTTATTATTTGTAATGTAAAATGCTATCATGGCACTTACAGGTCGTCAATTCTTGATATCATAAACAATGCATAATCCTGAAGAAAAAAGTATGACCTGATCATTTATTTGAGGCAGAAATGCATTTTTTTTAATAAGAATTCATTGACAGGGCATCAATAGAAACATATAAGCATTTAAATAGAATTATTTCGTTAAAAATTAATTTTTCTAAGCCAATAAATTCCGCAATATGCTAAATTATGGGGAAAAAATCAACTTTGATATAACCCCTGGACCAAACCAGGAGGTAAACATATTTTTAATTTCACCATTTTTTCAGCATTTTACACCGAACTTTGGGAATGCGTAATATACACAGGTGCGTGGTATACATGAGACTTTATGGTAGTGTTATTTTTTATTCATTACATAAACTGATTTTTTGTTTTTACCTTAAAGTAAAATACTTAAAATTAAAAGATAAAATATATGGAATTTTTCGTTACTAAATAATAGTTTATAGCTTAACATATCATATCTAAAAATAGCATAACTAAAAACTTCAGGTAGATCTGATGGTTAATTTGTTGACCACCCAGACTCCTTAAAAGATAAATATATATTTTTCTTCTGCAAATGGTCTTTTCTATCTTCTTTTTAACTTGTAATTGTTTAAAGCTTTGCAACTTTGACGGAACTTGTTGAGTGATGTTTGTTTGATGATATGATGTCACTCTGTGATCCGAGCCCGCGCCCTTTAGCAAAATGAATAGGCAGATCTAACAGGTAACATTTTCTATTGGTCTATTGATGCTAATTAATCAACAGTGAAATTCTATCATTCTTATTGGTTTCGCCCCTCCAAACGGTCACACCCTAAAACAGAAATATTAAATGAACGATGTCATTGAAGATCAAGACCAAAAATGTTCAAGACTTGATCTCTTAAAGGGACTTAAACATGATTTAAGATCAAAGTTTTATATATTATTTCTTTATAAATAAAATTGTTTACTTGTGCAATTTGAATGATTAACCAAAATTTGAATGTTAGAAGTCAAGTTACAAGCGAGATACAGAGGCAAGAATTCACCGTTTTGTAAACAATTAAGGCTCGAGTCTTATATTTGTTTACAAATAATGTAAAGTAAGGAAATTACTCTTTCTTTGATAAAATGATGCATGGAAAAAAAAAATTACCAGATTCAATGTGTTCATAAATAATTTTATCATCAAAGGAAAGCAAGATTTGATTGAAACTTATACCAATACAACTCATAAGTAAACAATAACAAGACTCTAGCTTTGTTTAAAAAACAAAGAATTTCAAACTCTGCATCTTGCTTGTAACTCGATTTGACTTTCAAATTGAGGAAGCATTAAAAATACCCATATTTACCATTCTAGACATTGAATTACACAACCCAAGGATGCTTTGTGCCAGTTTAGTTAAAATTGGCCCAGTGGTTCTGGAGTGGAAGTTGAAAATGTGAAAAGCTCAACCCTACAACAAATAATACTATAATTCCAACAACAGTCAACATACAAATTTTGATCAGAAAAGCTCACTTTCGCTCAAGTGAGCTAAGAAACAAGAGGCCCATGGGCCACATCGCTCACCTGAGCAACAATTGCTAAAATGAAATCAGATCAGATTAGTGGAGTCATATACAAAATATCTGGACAATGTAGTAGACTAAAGATATAAAAAGATTTTTCTTCAGATATTATTATGTTGAACATTGAGCCACTTTTAAACAGGATGATTTCAAAGTCATATCACATAATGAGTATTACAGTTCTCAAGATCTTAAACAAATATCTATAAACCTACATCAAACTTTGAGCCCCTAGTGGGGCCCAAAAATTGTCCAGGTCCTAAGCAATTGAGAATCAATAATATGTCAATATGCTCGCATTTTAGTAAAACCATGCATTATAACATTTAAGTTTAAAAGAATAATTCAATAATTTTTTTCCTATGTAAAAATTGCCCCTTCCCACATAGTGGCCCCACCCTACCCCCAGGGATCATGATTTTAACTTGAATCTTTCCTACCTGAGGATGCTTCCACACAATGACAGCTTTTTTGGCCAATTGGTTTTTGAGATTTTTCTCTATATATTTCTCTATATATTTCTATGTAAAAATTCAACCCCCCATTATGGCCCCACCATACCCACGGGAATCATGATTTGAACTAACTTAAATTAACCCTACCTGAGGATGCTTCTGCACAAGTGACAGCTTCTCTAGTCAATTGGTTTTGGAGAAGAAGATTTTTCTCTATACTCCTATGTAAAAATTCAACCCCCCATTATGGCCCAACCCTCCCCTAGGGATCATGATTTGAACAAACTTGAATCTGAGGATGCTTCTACACAAATAACAGTTTTTCTAGCAAAATGGTTTTTGAGAAGATTGTTTTTAAAGATTTTTCTCTTACTATATATTCCTATGTAAATTTCAAACCCCAATTGTGGCCCCATCCTACCCCTGAGGATCATGATTTGAACAAACTTGAATCTACTCTACCTGAGGATGCTTCCACACAAGTAACAGCTTTTCTGGCCAATTGATTTTTGAGAAGAAGATTTTTTAAAGATACTAACAAATTTTCAGTAATTCTTAATAATCTCCCTTTGAAAGGGGTGTGGCCCTTCATTTTAACAAACTTGAATCCCCTTCACCTATGGATGTTTTGTTCTAAGTTTGGTTCAAATCGGCCTTGTGGCTCTGGAGAAGAAGTCGAAAATGTAAAAAGTTTACAGACAGACGGAAAGACAGACGGACAAAAAGTGATCAGAATAGCTCACTTGAGCTTTCAGCTCATGTGAGCTAAAAAAGACTAACCCCTAAGCAGAGAGAAAGACAGAGAAAGAGAGGGAGAAACATTAAATTCAGTTGTGGATACTAAATAATCTTGAATCACAATCTAGAATAGAAAATTTTCAATTCATAACAAGTTCTGTATAATGTGTATTTTCTGCAGTATTCTGCAAGTATGAAAACTCTGCACAAATTAAAACTGCAAAATATTTTTCAATTATTCACTAAATATGATAATTACTGTATCTATATCATTTGTATTCTCAAATGTGGTCAGTATGTTACTTAGTAGTCTGTGTTCAGTAATTACCCCGATTAACTCGTAATACCATTTCAGTTCAATATCAT
The DNA here is from genome assembly GCA_033439105.1 of Magallana nippona. Classification (NCBI taxonomy): domain Eukaryota; kingdom Metazoa; phylum Mollusca; class Bivalvia; order Ostreida; family Ostreidae; genus Magallana; species Magallana nippona. The sequence goes on along the minus strand of CM065922.1, from coordinate 46,443,356 downwards.
TTGGGTGAAACAGTTCGTAAAATTCACATTTACTCTAAATGATGTCAGGGACTTGTATTCTAGTATATATATATTTTAAAAAACACACTCAGAAAGTAACAAAATTATCAAACATGATTTATTGTTACATGTATCAATATCTACCTGTGTAGATAATGTATTCTAATGCTTGACATGTATGAAATTCATTTGCAAAGCTCATTCAAAACAACAACAGTCTTAAATAATAATTATAGCCTAATTAGTGGATTATTGTAAGATAAACAGTCACATAAGAAAGGTTTCGGTCAAGTGTCTTTAATAATGATCAGTCAAATTAAATAATATCAAACGTTTATGTCAGTCAAACATAAACATATACACATGATTTAATTAAATGTCATGAAAAGTTAAAAAAAAGATTTTATTTAATTATTATTTGTAAATTCATGCACATTTTTGAGCTACAGAACATGAGACAAATGCATGCTTTACCAGAAATTGTTAGATAAACATTGACCATGTGACAATGACTGCAGGTAGAGTCAACAGTGGCTGCAGCCAATCATGATTATGTAATGGGAATTTAACCCTCATTACACAGCTATTGGCAGTAATACCCCCAGCAGATTCCAGAAACATGCATGAAAGAGGAAGTCCAAATTAGTTTCAGTGTATAATACATACTATGATAAATTTTTGCGGTCTAATGTAATCACATTACAGATAATACTAACAGGGTTAAAGACATGGAAGAACAATTATCATTTGTAGAAGGTCACCATATTAAACTTATAAAGGAAATTAAACATATTCATTTAACATTTGCCTTAGAAGCTAATTTTATTATTACATCATTGATAAAATATATCATGACTATCGGTAATTTCCTTCATGTATATCTAAATAGTTCATGATTTCAAACCATTTAACTCATTTTGATTTTAAATTTCAACACATAATGCTGAAAAATAAAGAACAATTGAGAAAGCACACACACTCCAGGCTCCTCCATTACTTGACAATGCTACACATAATAACATAGACAGAAATTAAGCATTTTTTTAAAACAATGACATTGAACTTGCCAAACTGACCCTGGGTCAAGTTCATGACAAATCCTCAGGTCATAAAAAATCTTTAAGTGAAGTAGAAACTTCCAATGTTTTTCCACAAGAAAGGTATAGAGCAGACACAAATTATGATTTTTTTCTTCCAATTAACTTGAACTAGCTAGCCCAATCGACTTTGGATCTAATTCATGACACCAGCAGATCATAAGCAATTTTTGTGTTAAGTAAGAACTTCCAATGTTTCTCCATAAGAAAGATAAAGAACCTTGGGTCAAACTCATGAAATACCCTTAGGTCATGAGCAACCTTAGTGTGAAGTAAGAACCTCTAATGTTTCTCCATAAAAAAGATATGGACCAGACACAAATTTTGCAATTTTCCTTCCAGTAAACTTGAACTTGACCAAATGCCCTTGAATCATATCATAGCACCCCCAGGTCATAAGCAACACATTATATATATCCTCAGGTCATAAGCAATCTTTATGTAAAGTAGAAACTTGCAATGTTTTTCCAAAAGAAAGGTATAGAACAGACACAAATCATGAATTTTTTCTTACAATGACCTTGAACTTGCCAAAATGACCTTGGGTCAAAATCATGACACACCCTCAGGTCATAAGCAACCTTTGTAAGTAAGACTTCAAATGTTTCTCCATAAGAAAGATATGGCCCAGACACGAATTATGCACTTTTTTTACAAATACCTTGATCTGCTCAATGACGTTTGGTCAAAATCAAAACACCCTCAAGTCATAAGCAATCTTTGTATGCAAAAAAAAAAACTTCTCCATAAGAAAGATATAGACTGGACATGAATTTTGTATTTTTCCTTCCACTGATCTTGAACTTTCCTAAAGACCTTGGGTCAAAATCATGACATACCCTCAGATAATAAGCAATCTTTGTGTGAAGTAAGAATTTCCAATATTTCTCCAAAAGAAAGATATGGACCGGACATGAACTTTGTACTTTTCCTTCCAGTGACCTTGGGTCAAATCATAACACCTTTAGGTCATAAGCAATCTTTGTGTGAAGTAAGAATTTCTAATATTTCTCCAAAAGAAAGATCTGGACCGGACATGAATTTGTACTTTTCCTTCCAGTGACCTTGAACTTGCCCAAATGATCTTGGGAAAAATAATGGAATCAGAATTTCCTGGTAATATGCATATTTACACATTGTGTCCTAAATGACTACAAAGTTTTGCAAAATTCCATGCAGTGGTTTAAGAGGAGTTGCACTTACAAACTGTTCATTACTTCATTCAATATAGGGCCAAAATTCTACGTTCAAAAAGACAGAAATTTCCAGAAAAATAAAGGAATCGCAATTGCCTGGTAATATTCACATCTACACATTATGTCCTCAATGCCTACAGAGTTTTACGAAATTCTGTTCAGCGGTGCGCTTACAAAAAAACAGGACTGACAACTGTCAAACGGACTGGTCAAAAACATTATACCCTCGCAACTTTCTTGTGAGGGGTATAGTTAGAAGTATATATAAAGTCAAATAGACGAAAAATATTCAATTTTGGTGAAAATTTAGATTTTTAAAGATCTAAAGCAGTAAATATGAACAAAAGCCCCAGGCGGATTTGAACTCATGATCTACAGTACACAAGCCCAATACTATAACCACTGAGCTATGATGATATTCAATCAAATTGATTGATACAAACAATTCAATAAAACATTTAAATCATCATCATTGGACGTTGTGTCTTAAAAAGTATAAGACTTGATATAGTGAGCTACCTAAATATTAAAAAACATCATGAAAATAACAGTGTAATTTTAGAAAGACTGGAAAAATTTAAAAGAAATTAAAAGTCAAAGGGGGATAACTCTTCTGAAAGTAGGTTATAAAGAGCTTGATTTTCCCACACATAAACCCATTTTTTCCCCTGATTAGACACTTCTAGTTCTTATTTATTCAGATGTTTGACATGACAAGGTTATTTTCTTTTTAATTTGTCAAATGATGATGACTGATTGAGATGGGATTTTCTTTGACAATGTTTAATTGAAAAATGATCATTGAGATGTTTCAAAAATATGTATCACATTTGTCTTACAGTTAATTACATTCCATCTCTGCATGATCCTGGGAAAGAATATGAATGAATCTGATGATAAGATATTCTTTCAATCACCTTTTGATCCTTCACTTGTAAACAAAAACACTTAATTTTTCAAGTAGCCTTTGAAATTTAACTACAATAATATTAACCACATTCATAATCAAACGATTCATCAACATCTTTTAATTTACATTTAAGCTGAAAAAAAATAAAGTTATCTCTAATTATTACGCAGACAAACAGGGAATAATTTGAAAAAATATACAGATTTGGTATCTATTAAGAGATTTTCATGCAAACAAAGAAAGAAAAATATGCATTCATGTGATGATCGAGCAACAGCTCAGATATTTTCAATCCAATTCATGAGTTCACACTGGGGCCAAAAAATTAAAAAGTGTACAGTCATTTGAGGTATTCCAACCAAATCACTTTTTACATCTTTGTTGCAAAATATGTAAATAACATGTTCATAACCAATTGTTTGGTATTAACAAAAAGAAAATTTTGTCAACAAAAAGATCTGCATCAAAATTTTCTTTTCTTTTTGATAGACCGACTTTGACAAGGGTTCTTGCATGATCGCATTTTCAAATCAGTAACTAAAACAAAAATAACAGTGCGACAGAAATAATATTATACCGGTAAATGGATTAGTTTGTATTATTTCTTACAGTCTCAAAAACAAAGAATTTACTAATTTATAGTCAATGCTTATGACTATTTCTAAGTTAACACCCCCTCCCCAATGCATTAATTGTCTACACATGTAGTCTGTGGAAACACATAGGAAACATGCAGAAATCAGTTTTAATGTTGATTATCTTGTCAAAAAATATGACAATGCATTGAATGGCAAGAATTGTCAAGGAGCCATAGTATAAACAACCAAGAATCAACAATATGTCAATATGCTTGCATATAAGTAATATTATATATAATAACATTTGAGTTTTTGAGAATGATTCAAAATGTTTTCCTATGTAAAATTGACCCCCCCCCCCCCCCCCCCTCATTGTGGCTCCATCCTATCCCAAAAGAGTATGCTTTTAACAAACTTGAATCTATACTATCCGAGGATGCTTTCACTAAACTTACAGGTTTTTTAGCAAATGGTTTTTGAGAGGAAGATTTTTAAAGATTTTTCACTATATATTCCAGTGAAAAAATTCACCTCCATTGTGGCCCCATCCTATCCCCCAGCTCTTATGGCAGATTGGTTCTTAAGATTTTTTTTAAAGATTCCTATATAAAAATCTGACCCTCATTGTGACCACAACTTATCCAAGGGGATCATGATTTGAATGAACTTGGATCTACACTACCTGATGAAGCTTCCACACAACTTACAGCTTTTCTGGCCAAATGGTTTATAAGAAGAAGATTTTTGAAAAATATTAATAAATTTTCATAAATTCCTTATTATCTCCCCTTTAAAGTGGACATGACCGTTTAGACTTGAATCCCTTTCACTCAATAGTTTGGTCAAAAATGGCCCAGTGGTTTTGGAGAAGATCCAAACGTGAAAAGCTTATGACAACACTGACGACAATGCCAATTAACAACTGACAATGACAAATTTTTATCAGAAAATCTCACTTCAGCTAAAATATATTCAGCAAAATACAGTATTTGTTCAAGCTAATTATACTCATTTCTTATTACTTTCACATAACTTCTAGGATTTTTCAAACTGTACAACGTTTTGATCTGAAACTTTAATTTATATATATGTTATCATAAGATTACATGCGATATCAGTCAAAGACTTGTATTTTAAACAAAATTATGAATTTATGAAAACTGAGACTGTGTATGGTGAAACTGAACAAGATGAATATCTACATCAATATGAGGCCTTCTGACCACAAGAATGACCAATTAGCTACAATGACTAACTTTAAACCAACTACTGATAACTAGCTTTATTACACATGTATCATTACAACACATAAACATGTCTATTATAAAAATGCAGATTATTTTATGGAAAACATTTACAGTATTTATTTCTAAAAGTAATCAGGAGACTCAAGGGTCAAGTCGCTCACCTGAAGTCACATTGTTGACTAATGTAGCAAACTACTACCTTTGTTCACACGATACTGCAAAAACATGTCCAAGCTTGAGTTCAGGAAAACATTTTATTCTCTCTGAAAATTAATGTACAATTAAATTGTTTTTCATTATACGTTCATTGAGGAAGCTTGCTTGCTAATCAGTACAACATTCATCACATTATGCAGTAGAATTTTTTTCATGCTTTTCTTTACATTTTACATTTCAACCCTTTCCAAATGACTCGAAGATTAATATTCACAATACCTTTAACTTCTGTATATGAGTTTACATCATCGAAGAGTTTACAAAATATTTTCCAATGATTTTCATTTGGAGATTAATTATCTTATTTTGAGCCCCCTTTGAGACCCTTTCCTGACCCAGCAGGTCATGGTTTCAAAACCCCTATTTTCCAAGTTTTTTTTTTTTTTATTTAATTGTTTTATGTGAATAATATCTGTTATTGTTTACTTATTACATGTACCAAAATTAATATCACATAATCCCCTAATTCAGTCAATATCCTAACTCCATCACTTTCAGGATAATCCTTCTGTATGAAATCAAGTGCTGATAATGATGTCATTTTTTGCATGCAAAAAATCTATTATCAACAATTTACAATGATCAAATTCAAGAATGTGCCAAAACAAGGGAAAATTACGCCTTGTTTATTTTATCTTCCATTTATCATGAGAAACCAGAAAACACTTTTTCATTGGAGCACTAAAATATTGAAGTCTTCATCATGTGCACCACTTCCATCATTTGAGGTGGTCAATCATTTTTAGTCTCCAGGATGAAAGATTTTAGCATTAATGCACTACACTTTGAGATGTCAAATTGCTTATATACAGTAAAGACTTACAATACACCACTATTCAGAATTTGCTACAGAATATACAATTCAAGTATAATGTAGATATGATATTACAAAAATGATCTAATTTTCACAAAATTGACTTCTTGAAGCAATCGAAGTTTATTCCATTTATAGTTTTTGACTAAGACACATTGATTGTATGCTTGCTCATAGCTAACACCATTATTTACTATAATGTGTCAAATGGTTCAAACAATGACATATGAATATGTTGCTGAAGCAACCTTGCACTCTACACTTCTAAAATCAACCTAGTATGAATAAAGTGTGTTGCTCTCCAGTAAAGTCTGCTTCCTTTTTCTCATTCTCCTTCTCTTAACTTTTTTTTTCCTAAGCATCCTGAATCTTAAACATATCTATGAAACAAAAACTAAACTGGCAAAACTTAGGAGGGTTGGATGGTCATTGCCATTTTTAGACTGTACTGATCTCCTTTAGAAGAAGAGCTTATGGGGTCATGGTTTTAACAAACAACCATAGATAAGGAAACTGAAATGGTTGATATTACAATTTATCTGGATTTGGAGAAAACATTTTGAAAACCTCAACCCATTTTTACATTTTCCTATTTATCCCCCATAGAAAGAGGCCCTGGCCATTGGTTGAAATTGGCCCAGTCCTCATTTCCTGGAGAAGGAAATGAAAATATGGCACATTAAAACTTCAGCTCAGGTGAGCTACATATGTTTCCAGTTGAAACTATTATAAGATCAAATATTATCAAAATGAATATATAACCAGTTTCCTATTCCCACCTGAAAATGAAAATGAATATGATCAGAAGGAAGGGTAACTATTTTCATTTCCATATTTTATAGCTGTTTTCAGTCTTGGCCTGCCAAATGACCCTTCATCAAACATTCAAAAAATATTGAACACAGATCTTACTGATAAAGCATTGAGAGTTTCCTTTAATGTAGCAGAAACCAGAATGAGATTTTTCTAAAGAGAAACTCATCCCAAATGTTTCTGAGATAATATATATGGCAATAAAACCATGGGCATATATAATCTTGGGTCATATTAGGAACTAGAAACAAGCTATTTATTACACTGGCCAAATCAAGTTATAACCAAACATGTTCCTCCATCTCTTCAGTCCCTGGAGTATCATCTCCTGGTCAACCCATCAGACAGGATGTACGGCCAAACCATCTTATTTATAATCAGACATAAACAAGGTGATTATGCATACACCACATATCAACACACAAACTAAAAAAGTAGCACTGGTTTTTTATGAATCATAAAATTGCTGGGTGCAACCTCCTTTTTGCTGAGAAGGCCAGACTTTTCCCTGGTCCCCGCACCATTCTGCCCTATTCATTTCCTTGTCAGATCGGAGGCTCCTCCTATTTCTTCATCTGTCTGTGGACGGGCATTTATGGCTTAATCTTTGACCCTTCTTGACCTCAGCCGACCTGATCACTGTCCTAACATGGCCTCAAATGTCTAAGCTGTCACTCACGACAAATTACTAAACTGTCGGTAGACCCTACCACAGTCAGAAGGACAGCAAGTCACTCCATGATTTCCCTCTTCAGGAGTCTTACTTACCTGGTCAGGTCAGATGGAAACAAGAATTTACACCAGTATATCAGTTAAAATACATAACTAGGGTAGACTTACATATCTGGTCTGATAGAAACAAGAACTTACATAAGTACATCAGTCAAACTAAATAGGCAAATGGGTTTGACATGATTGGGATATATTGACTTGCATATATCTTATCTTGTATCTTAAAATTTCAACACAAATTGCAGACAAAAAGATTTCCCCTGAAAAACTACTGTGTTGACAAGAGAATCTGGGGTAAAAATTATTTTTTAAAAGTGAAATTGCTCCTCAAAATAAAGGAGACCAAAAGAATGGTAATCTAATTGAACAAGAAACCCAAAGGCTTAAACATTCACTGAAGTACAATAAAACCCTGTGTAGAATACATACAAGATCCCCAGGCTTTTCTTTAAATATCCTTATTTAAAAATTTGACCCTCTCCCCCACCAGGGCCCCTCCCTACCCCCAGAGATCATGATTTAAACAAACTTAAAGATTTTTCTCTAAATATTCCTTTGTAAATATTGACCAACCAACCCCACTCCCCCCTAGTGGCTCAACCCTACCCCCAGGGATCATGAGTTGAATAATCCTGAATCTATGCTTCTTATAGATGCTTCCACTCAAGTAACAGCTTTTCTGGAACACCCCCCCCCCCCCCCCCCCCCCCCCCCCCCCCATTGAGGCCCCATCCCTACCCCCGGGATTCATAAATTGAACAAACTTAAATGTACATTTCCTGAGGATGCTTCTACGCAAGTTTCAGCTTTTCTGCCAAAATGGTTTTTGATAAAAATGATTGTTGAAAAATACCAACAAATTTTCAATAATTCAAAATTATCTCCCTTACAAAGACCACGTTTGATTGAAATTGGCCATGTGGTTCATGAGAAGAAGACTTTTAAAACACCCAACCCTATTTTCACTCTTTCATGTACCCTTTTAAGGGGACTCTACCATTCATTTGAACAAACATGAAAGCCCAAGCTTTCACAAATGATGATACGTACCAAGTTTGATTGAAATTGGCCCTGAAGAAGAAAATGAAAATCTGAAAAGTTTATGATGACGTTGAAAACGCAAACAATTTTAACAGACCAGGGACAAATTTTGATCAGAAAAGCTCACTTGAGCCTTTGGCTCAGGTGAGCTAATAAAAGTATTTGAAGTAAACTATAATGAGTAACAACAGATGTTTGTGAACACTTATGCCCCCCTCCCTGGGAAACATCTGTTAAGAAAATGAACTGAAACTGCAAATAATTGGAATTTTTCTGAGTCTAAGGGGCATAACTCTGTCAAAAATTGCTCAATCATATCCAAAATAAAACTTGACCTAGAAATTATGATAAATCTGCATACCAAATTTCATTCGAATATGTGCAACCTCTGCCAAGAAAATGAACTGAAACTTCAAATAATTGGAATTTTTCAAGGGGCATAAATCTGTCGAAAATGACTTGACAAACCTATAATGTTATAGATGTTATTATGATAAATCTGTATAGCAAATTTCATTTCAATATTTGCAACCCCTACGAAGAAAATGAATGGAAATGGAAACAGACGGACAGCAGCAAAGCAATATGCCCTCCCTTCATCAAAGAGGGGCATAATAATCATTTATTATATACCCATCAGTTTTCCTTTCTTGATTCTGTCAATTTCACAGAGTGTGATCCGATTTTCCAGATCATCACAGTGTGGTTTTCTGATTCCTTATCACCATTCTCTGAAACTAATAACGTCTGTATTTTAGCGCGTTTAAAAGAGTTCATCTAAAAATAGCTTTGTTATATCAGTAAATGTCATACAATTGATTTTGCGATATAAAAAGAAAATTTGCCTACCCGTGGATATAAACCCTAGGGGTGTGATATAAGATTTATATCACACCCCTCTCCTGCAATCTTCAACTGTTATATTACACCCCTTTCCGTTAATCATCACCTCTTATGACGTAGAGTTCGGTATGCGTCGTTCAACTCCGATCTCCGAGTATGACGTCAAATAGTTACGTCGACATCAACTTGGTATACAAAAAGCTGGTGCAAAAATTTCAGGGAAGTTTAATAGAGATGGAATATATAGACAAAGAGCGATTTGTTAACAATAGTCATTCATCACATGATGTTTTTCATTGTTTCTTTGATATTTTCTATTATAGTATATGATGTAACAAGAGAAAAGCTGTCAATGTGACAGCAAACCGGGTTTTCTTTCGTGTGAACAGTACCCATAACCCATTTGTCAACCCTGAATTGATGAACACTACCTATCCAGAGAAATGGGGTAGTCTATATGCAATATTTTTGCAAAAAAATAACTAAGTTCAACAGCTGGTATTTTTTAATAAATAATCAGAAATCAAAATCCTAGCAATATGCACACCTCTGATATATGTACAATTGATCTGCAAAAGAACAACTTCCTATCTTGAAAACTGTAGGAGGAATTATTCGTACAATAGAGGTACCCTATATGCAATATTTTGCCAAAAAATGACTAAGTTCAACAGCTGGTATTTTTTCATGAATAATATCAGAAATCAAAATACTAGCAATATGCACACCTCTGATATTATGTACAGTTGATCTACAAAAGAACAACTTCCTATTTTGAAAACTGTAGCAGGAGTTATCTGTACAATAGGGGTACACTTTTGGCAGCAGTCTACCCACCCGCCGCCCGCCATTTTCACCTTTGCAATAACCGGATTTGTCCTTTGGAAAACCCGGTTAAAAATCATAACATGGCAATTTTTATATCGCATCCTAAATTAACCCTCGGTCGCTGTATATCACCCCTTGAGCCTGATGGCTCTTGGGCTGATATACAGCAACCTCGGGCTAATATAGGATTCGATATAAGAATTGCCATGTAATAATCTATATATCTTAAATGCAACAAAACTAATTAAAGTACTTTGAAAATTTTAGATTAAAAATTCTTATATTCTCGTACACCTCTTTTTTCAAAGTTCATTTTATCATAACGTCAGAAAAACAAAATGGCAATGCTCACCTACCAAACGATGGAAAATTCGCTCAAAAAAAAAAATTCTTGAAAAATGTAAATACTTAAAAACATAATTTGTTTATTGTGTTCAATTTTACAGATGGTATCAAAACAATATCTGCCACCTAAAGTAGGCCAAAAAAAATATCCTCATTCACAGTCATCTTATTTACAGAGTTTTGAAGGACAAATGTTTTGTTTGTCAAATCATTGAAAATATTTTCAAACACAGAGTACACAAAATTAAGTTTTCCATTTCAGATAAACACCCCTATAACAAGGCTAATCATTATTGAGATGATCTGTCACATATTATCCTTGCATTTGTTTTATCAACAGCTGATTTAACATTTAGCAATACCTGTATTTATTTTTTTTTGTTTTTCGAGATCAAGGGATACATTTCTCCAGAAATATGCTAAAACTAGAAGTTGAAATAGTGACCATCTCTAAAAGGGCCACATGTTTAGCAAATGGCATGATTATTTATACTCTAGATATTCTGATGAAATTTTTTGCATGAAGTTTTACTACCATATCAATTATTTGAAGATTTAAAAATCAATCATTTGCAACCTCAATTTCCTTGGGGTTCTTCTTAAAAGTTATCAAGGTTATCAATTAATATTTACATTTTCCAGTGTCTTTGTCTGTGATAACACGACAAAAGGACTTTCTAATGTATAGTCTAATACATTTGTTCATTGACCATTTGAATATTCAATCTTACAATCACTGAAAATATTAATATAAATATAAGTAATAAGGAATCATTCTTTGAATATTATGAGTTAATCAAATACGGTCCGGCACAATCATTACATGAAGACCTTTAGATTTGATCGCTCCCAACCGTATTTGATCACCTCATAATACTCAAAGAATGATTCCTTATTCTTTAAGAAGAGAAAAGCTGTCAATGTGACAGCAAACCGGGTTTTCTTTTGTGTGAACAGTACCCATAATCCATTTGTCAACCCTGAATTGATGAACACTACCTATCCAGAGAAATGAGATACTCTATATGCAATATTTTTGCCAAAACATGACTAAGTTCAACATCTCGTATTTTTTAATAAATAATCAGAAATCAAAATCCTAGCAATATGCACACCTCTGATCTATGTACAATTGATCTACAAAAGAACAACTTCCTATCTTGCAAACTGTAGAAGGAGTTATCTGTACAATAGGGGTACCCTATATGCAATATTTCGCCAAAAAATGACTAAGTTCAACAGCTGGTATTTTTTTCATAAATTATCAGAAATCAAATATATGTACAATTGATCTGCAAAAGAACAACTTCCTATCTTGAAAACTGTAGGAGGAGTTATCTGTACAGTAAGGGTATCCTTTTGGCAGCCGCCCGCCGCCCGCCATTTTCACTATTTCAATAACCGGATTTTTCCTTTGGAAAACCTGGTTAATAAAAACCTATTTGTTGAAAAATGCCAAATTTACACAATTTCCCAATGTTATTTGTATTTCTGCCCTATGGATTTTTAAACTTTGGAATTAATGAAAACTATTATACAAAGTCACCAAATGGTGAAATTTAAAAAATATTGACCTTCTGGTTTTATTCAGGGTTTATATCAAAGTTGATTAGATTAGCATATTGGGGTATACATATTGGTGTAGAAAAAACTAGACAACACTGAGATGGTGACCATCTCAAAGGGCCCCACTTAAATAATGGACAATAGGATGAAAAGAATTTCAGAGAATTTTGCTTTGACCTTGACCTACAACTTACAAATTTTCAAGCTAACATAGAACTTAATTATGATTCAATCTCATTACCCCTTACAAAGAGGCATTTTTGTTCAATCTGAGCGAGATTAAGCAAATGGGAAATAATCTACGGTCTAAAACTGGTTATAAAGAGATCCCTGATGACCTTCACATTGACTTGGTTTAAGGTTACTGCACGCCATTAACCAAAAAGTTCTGTTTAGGTAAAGTATTAGCCAAATTGGGCTAAGTGGAGAGTATTATATGCTCTTAAAAAAGAATTTTTGTGTGACCAGATATGACCTTGACCCTTGACCTACAAACTTCATTCAAGGTCACTGCACACCCCTTGACTGTATTCACTCTGTGAGTGAAGTATCAGCCGGATTCTATCAAGGGGAGAGAAGATATGTCCCGGACAAGGATTTTGTATATAATTCTGCTATGACCTTAACCTTAGACCTAAAAACATGGTTCAAGGTCACTGCACATCCTTAACCCCAAGGCACTCTGTAGGTGAAGTATGAGCCAGATTGGGTCAAGGGGAGAGAAGATATGCTCCGGACAAGCAATCTCGGATGGACAGACGGACGGAAGGACGGACGGACAGATGGATGGACAGACTGATCACTATAGGGCGCCCGCAGAGCAGGGCCCTAATAATTTAGAGAAATAACGCAATTTAGACTGCATAATTTGTTTTGATGCCCTTTTAATAACTTTGTAATAAAGAAAATCCATGACCACCTGGAATATGCAAGCATATCATACTTTTTTTCTTTGGTTTAACACCTTATTTACAATACAAGAAAATACAAGAAAATAATGCTGTCCTAAGCGCCATTTAAGCGTTTTGGCTAATTAATGTCATAAAATCACAATTTTAAATCTCAGAAATGTTACACAGAGAACATTAGTTTTGAATAACATAAAACACAAAAGAAAGCTTAACTTAGCACCTACGACTGAATAAAAATATCAAGAGGCCCAGGGGCCACATCGCTCACCATGGGTACTTAATGGGTGAAGGTTAAGTTCAGCTGGACCAAACAGAGAAGAAGTGTGCTCAAAGGATATTACACAGGGCTTTATTGACCTTGGCCTTTTGATCTTGAAAATTATTTTAATTTCACTGTATACTTTATATCCATGGGCACTTAATGGGTGTAGTTTGGGCACTTAATGGGTGTAGTTTGAGTACAACTTGATCACAATTTTGTGGCTTTTGTCATTTTGAAATTTCAATCACATTGGTGTAAAATTTCATTATTCTTGGGAAAAGATTACATAATCAGAATTTGACTACCTTCGTGTATTTTATTCCATACAATGTGAAACATTCTTGTATTATCATTATTATAATGCTATTGATAGAGCACTGGGCCTAAATCTTACCATGATGTCAGTTTTCTCATTTGAATAAATATATAACAAAGAAGAAATTCTAAGCCATTGGAAGAAGCAATTATATGGCCATCAAGGCTAACACTAGGAGAACATCCTTCATAACAAACCAAGGTCTTTTCTATATCAAACCACTCAAAACATTGAAATAGTTGGGGATTTTCAAGCATTTGTTTAAACTCCCTGTGATAAAAAAGTTTATATTTTAAAACCGTATGCCTCATCTTTTTTAATTTCTACTTTTACTTTCAACTTTCTACTAAATTATTAAAAAACATTTTCTCCAAACCTTTAATCTTGGGGGCATAACTTCAAATGAAACATTAATACATAGAAAACAAGGAGGAAAGCAGACAATTATAACTTTCAATGTGGCATCTCCCTCCAATTCCAACTTCCCTGGGGTTCTTTCAGGACAGATGTCTCTCTCATGTTAATGCCCTTCTTGACATTACCAGCCCCAAAAACAACAAAATCAAATTAGGGGACACATTACCATGCATAATTTTGTCCGAGTTGGAATTTACTACCAAGTTCAACTTTGTTACCTGGACGAATTCTGCATGTCTGGCCATGGAGTCATCAAGTACATCCCACAGGAATGGCACCACAAAGACGGACAATTTCTCCAGACCGCGACAATCAACTGCAAGCTCGGGCGACTGACAGGTAAATACACCTGGTCACCCTCACTGACCATTTTACCTGATTCATAATGTCTACTGGTTACACAATGTGGCACTCTCGGACCATTAATCAATGACTGATTCAAACACTGGTGTCACAGGCAAGGGAACTGAAGTCAGGGAGTAATACAATAGGATTAATACAATAGTAAAGAAACTAACTAAAAAATCACTATAGGATGGATTTGCAAAAACATGCAAATTTTGAATGAACATAAAATCAAAAATTCAAATTTGTGAAGGATGAATCGTAAGACCTGATCAAACAACAATGTAAGTTAACTTTCTAGTTGCAATAAATCATGATCACTCACTGGCCAGAACAGATTATAGCTTATCCATCTAACAGATCATACTAATCATCTTTTTATTATCCTTCAGACAGTTTGACAGTTTCCACCTTCTGCAATGGTTTACCAGGCATCCATCTTTCTCATGTCTATAGTGGTTCAAAAACACTGAATTTCATGTCTAAACAAACATTTCATTGGTAACAAAAAATTCATAAAGAAAATAAATCCCATTAATCATTGGTCCTCTTCAAATACTGATTTGATTAAAATGATTCAACCTTGGTTGGACATTGAGTCATGGCCCTCAGAACTTAGTTTAGATTCTACTGACCAATCAAAAGCTTTCTATTAGAGCCCAAGATGTGAAAGGAAAAACCAACAGATAAATAAAAAAAAAATACCTTTAAACAATTAAACCTCCTTAATATCTGACTTAACATTGAGTAAGTGGGCCACAGCAGTTGGCTTAGCATGCCCATCCCACCTGACAGTGCTCAGAAATTTCAAAACTACTCTAATGATGTCTAAATTTGTTCTGTGTCTATCGGAAGACTACTACAAGATCCTGTAGGGCTAACAGATATGTTGCAGTGCCTTGTGACACATTTCTGAGAAAACTTACATCAAACTGCCAAGTCTCCTATAACCTATCAACAACTGGAACTTTTAAATGTAATTAGATTATCAGTTATTGCACAAAATCATTGGAAGACTCATCAAAATACAAAAGGTAACATCAATCACTCAGCTGGAAGCCAGCTAAAATAACCTGGCAGATCAAAACATGATTTTTGCCACCTATACATATTGTAAACAAATGGCTATATAAACAATTCAAATCTTGTTGAATACATGTATGCTATTAAACATTGTGTTAGAAAGCTACATTCTTCTTTAACTATTTAATAAGAGGAAAACAGACCTTGACAGTCACCTGAGTACTATAGCCTTTAGATGGACCTGTCAGGGAGTCCCTTGTTTGCAGTTTAAGCTTCATTTTGGAGTCTTAAACCCTAATCTGAGACTCTTCTGACTATGACTCTGTACTTATTATTTGAAGTTTGCAAACATAAATTCATTAATTCATTAAAAAGGGGGGGGGGGGGGGGGGGGGGGGAGTCAGAGGAATCTCTCAAATTATCTATTCTCTAGCTCCAGGGGCCAAAAATTGTAGAAGATTCAGAAACTGAAAATGTAAAATTTTTGACGGATACGACTAACAGCAATATCTGTCACAATAGCAAATTGGATATAGAAAGTTTACCATGTTTTGATATCAAACTATGAACAAACAAAATTGCCTTTTACAGAAGAAAATATTTGTTGTCTGAAACGATTTTTATTTTCATGTGATCAAAGCTGATAGATTTAATCAAATTAAAATATCTGTGTTGAAAGTAATTTAAAATGCCATATTTTGTAATTTGTGCAAATATAATGTTGGCACTTTTAAATATACCTTATAGTCAATCAACAAAATTAAAAGAAATGATGGAGAACTTTATTTTGAGTGTTCGCAGACGTAAAAGATAATTGATGTCGCACTTACAAAGTATATGGTACTTAGTTTGAACTCCCAAGCAAATGTTATTTGCCATATTTAGTGGAAATTGCTTACACGTGGATAATTAAAAACCATGTACAATGCCTAAGACTGCAAAGGCAGACAACAGAACAAATTTTGGTCAGAAATAGCTGCGCTCTGTTGTCTTTCTTCATTCTATTCTTTTCAAAGTTTAGTATTCTTTAACATACCATGAACTTTGACATATGACCTACTTTTGATGAGGGAAACAAGGAGATGACCAGGGGGAGGAAGCTCCCTGTGGATCTGTCTGTCTGTAAGAAGTCCCAGCAGGTCTTCAGTCAACTGATGCTGTAGTCATGCTGACTCAGGGCGGACGCTGCTTTGGCCTGCAATGAACACAGAGTTTACCAAACTATTCATAACTTTACAAATATAACCAGTGCTATAGAAATATTGTCCTTTTTTTAATCTTGATTGTGTCTATTATCCGAATGGACAGATACATGAGGTCGGTGGATCCAGTTTATCCAGCATCTCATAATTTTACAATGATAACCAAGTAGTAAGTAATTGCAGTTGTTTAAGTAGAGAGGTACTGTACATATGGAATGGGGCCAGGTTTGGGGTAGCTTTTGTATAGTTGGAGAGGGGATTTACACATTCAATGAAAAGTTATTAACATATAACTTAAAGATGGATGGATGGAAGGATGGATGGATGGATAACCTTTAATGTCTAGTTTTCCCTATCACTGCAGCCATCATTTTCAAAAGGCACTTAAAACATGTGTACTACAAGGCAGGTTAAATTAGACAACATTGAGATGGTGACCATCTCAAAGGGCCCCGCTTAAATAATGGACAGTAGGGTGAAAAGAATTTCAGAGAATTTTGCTTTGATCTTGACCTATAACTTAGAAATTTTCAAGCTGGCATAGAACTATTAATTCAAACTCATTACCCATTACATACAGGCATTTTTGTTCAATCTGAGCAAGATTAAGCAAATGAGAAATAATCTGGTTATAAAGAGATCCGTGATGACCTTTACATTGACTTGGTTTAAGGTCACTGCACGCCATTAACCAAAAAGCTCTGTTTAAGTAAAGTATTAGCCAAATAAGGCTAAGTGGAGAATATGTATATGCTCTTAAAAAAGAATTTTTGTGTGATCAGATATGACACTTGCCCTACAAACATCATTTAAAGTCACTGCATACCCTTTAATCAAAGGCACCATGTGGGTATGAGTATGAGCCTGATTGGAGCAAAGGGTGAGAAGATATGTTCTAGACAAGGATTTTTCATATAATTCTGCTATGACCTTCACATTTGACCTTGAGAATTGGCTCAAGGTCACAACACACCCTTTACTCAAAAGCTCTGTTTATGTGAAGTATGAGCCAAATATGGCTAAGTGGAAAGTATATATGCTATGAAAAAAGGATTTTTTGCATGGTCTGATATGACCTTGAGCCTTAGCCTACAAACTTCATTCAAGGTCACTGCACACCCCTTGACTGTATACACTCTGTGAGTGAAGTATGAGCCAGATTCGACCAAGGGGAGAGTAGATATGCCCCGGACAAGGATTTTATATATAATTCTGCTATGACCTTTACCTTAGACCTAGAAACATGGTTCAAGGTCACTGCAAATCCTTTACCCAAAGGCACTCTGTGGGTGAAGTATGAGCCAGATTGGGCTAGGGGAGAGAAGATATGCTCTGAACAAGCAATCTCAGACAGACAGAAGGACTGAAAGACGGAAAGGCGGACGGAGAGAGTGATCACTATAGGGCGCCCGCAGATCAGGACCGTAATTTTTTACTCATGTGGCATCTCTTTCTTGAGTAGTACAAATGCACTGAATGACTGAAATCTGAAATGTGGTAAGTAATGAAAGCATAAGAATCACATCCATCTCTTCAGTATAAATACATATAGGGACAGGGGATGATGGACCACAGTTGACAGGGTCGAGGGCTTACACCACGCATCATGGGACTATGATTATACCATTCTCCGTCAGTGACGGCCAGGCTGGTGGTGCTACGTGTGATGCTTCAGTTTGGCAGCTTTTACGGCTTTCAATATCTATTGGTTTGTATATATAAATCAGTTTGTTGAACCAATGACCTCAGGTCACCCCCAATCATTGTCCTACTTCTCCCCTAAGGGAGTCATATAA
This sequence comes from Magallana nippona, assembly GCA_033439105.1. Lineage (NCBI taxonomy): Eukaryota > Metazoa > Mollusca > Bivalvia > Ostreida > Ostreidae > Magallana > Magallana nippona. Next base: position 46,424,858 of record CM065922.1, on the reverse strand, counting down.
TGAAGGGCATTTAACATTATCTGACCAATTCTGTATATAAATTTATGAAAATGTCCCTTGTCTTATGCAATAGACAATGTAAAGTTTCCTTTTACCTGAGAGCATACCTCATCCCTTTCAGCAGCAGACATTTCATCCATCATCTTTCGTTCGATTGTTCCAGAGAGAACATGGTCAAGTGGACAGCAATTAACTTGGTGGCCCTTGGTACAAACCCCTTCAAGACTGCAGTCCATCAAAAAATGTTCCATGCTCCACTTGAGGCTTAAATTTGAAGAATCTTTTTTTTTTGTTTTAAACACTGTTCTAGCTCAATAATATTAAAGTACTGAAACTACTGAAAGCCAAGCTCTTTTTATTTATTATTGTACATGTGTATTTTAAGGGAATAAGAATGACAAACAAGTTTACTCTGAAGGCACAACATTTCATTCACCTTGATGGAGTAATTGTTTAAAATTTTAAATGAGGCAAAAAGCTACTTTGGCCAGAGTGTAGAAATTAAAATCTGAGCTACATGAAGGTAAACAATGGTTATAATGACCAAAAATAACTTGAAATGTTGTTAAAATTTCTGTTTCAATTAAAAATTATCTCAAAGTATATTTCATTTACAAGAACATTGGGGTTTATCTATGGACAAGACATTGTGGTTACAGTTAACACCATAAAAACAAGAGTAGAGATTATTGAGAGATCTCTTGACCATTAGATTTTGCAGTCTTTTTACAGAGATCAACAATACAGAACATGTATTTGGTCTTGCCGCTATATCAATACTGCGCAAGAGTGTATGGGTACCAAATTTGCCAATTAAAACCCTTCTATTATAGACTGTAACCCGTGATTCAACCTGTTAAACTGTTACATCAAATAGTGTCGTCATACAACAGATTGCTATACCAGCCGTAGTGTATACTTACAAACGAGATTTGCGACAATAATGACATCACAGTTGAATTTGTAATATACATATGACTACTCAGTGATTTTTAGTTGGTTGACCAAACATATTTTAGGTTCTATTGAACCAAAAAAATGTTCATATTTACTTTTTTATTAAATTTTGTGTGGTCTGAATTTGCTTTTAATTTTAATGTAGAGATAAATAAAGGGGAAGAAAGGAATAGAGAGAGGGAGAGAGCATTTTGATTAACATTATTGACCCTTACAAATTACTATTAAAAAATACACATGAAACAGGATCAAGATGCAGGCATTGCATAACAACCAATTCAATACCCTTATTAGTAAAAATACCATAATTCTAAAACAGCAGTTTAATTTAATTTAAATTGTGGTAGATCCATAACAATTAATTGAAGGAATAAACTTTGAAGTTAAACATTAAAGCCATTAATAATTTGCAATTGTAGTCTTTTGTACTTTAAAGTTTCAACACAGATTAATTTTCCTCTGTTAAAAGTCAAATAAATGACCATATAAGGAGGGAAAATTACAGGGAGGATTTTTTGCACTCCCCATTACGCTGTTTTAGATCAGCTCATTCAGTAAATTTTATCACTTCTTATCTAATGGATAAACCTAATTTTAAGTATCTAAATTGTTGTTTTTGGTGGCATGTCTTTGATTCCGGCAAATGCATTTGGGTTTTTTTTTACTTTACAATCAGTTAAATCAAGGGTTCTACAAAAAGAATGTAGCATTATATTATTGATGCTGAGATAAGACACTAGCTTACCGGGTAATTAAACTTTCCTTCTGAGCGTTTTTCTTCAGACTATCTACTCAATTTATTTAGAAGTGAAGCATAAGCTTTTATAAAACTTTTCAACCACCTTTGAGACCAGGGTTCTCATTAATATTTAGAGTAGGTGGAGGAAAATAAATAGTAGGGGCACCATTGAGGGCTGGAGGCCCGATGGGGGTGAGTCCAAGAGGGGGGTATCCCTTTTCAGTAATAGGGAGTGTGGGGGTCCTCCCCCCGGAAAATTTTTAAAATTTACATTGCAGGAGGTGGCAACTTGGACCTCTCCGGGCTTGTTTTGACCTGTTTTATTTGTTCCCAATATGGCACTTTTATGGAGGCAATTTTGCAACAACAAAAAAATAATAAAAAATCTCATAGGCATAGCGCAGAGCCTATCAATCTGACTCTCTTAATTTTTGTATTTAAATATTTTTTGAATAATTTTTTGTTGCATTTTTGAAGCAGTTCTATACCTTGTTTGATTAAATGTATTGATTTATATGATTATGTGTCAGGAAGACTACAGAGTCTGAGTGTCGATCTGCAGCTTCTTAAAAAAGATACAATTATATAAAATGTGTAAAAGTTTTATTGAAATCCATTAAGAAAGTTATAAGTACCCACTAGTTATTCTTTGTTAGAAAAAAAATGTGACACACACATACAGACTGACTAATGAATCAGACTTTATTTTGTACTTCAGTTCATTGTTAACCCTTTATGTGTGACATTATGGAATGGCCGACGTTCCCATGCGCCAACCCAACAAGTTGGGTTTGAGAAAGAAATCAGTTTGTCATTTTGATCTTAAATTGAACAAGAGATGTTTGTGAAACACTTATGCCCCCCTCCCTTGGAAACATCCATGAAGAAAATGAACGGAAACTACAAATAATTGAAATTTTTCTAAGTCAAAGGGGCATAACTCTGTCGAAAATTGCTCGATTATAACCAAAATCAAACGTGACCTAAACATTATTATGATAAATCACTATACTAAATCTCATTTCAATATGTGCAACCTCTGCGAAGAGAATGAATGGAAACTGCAAATAACTGGAATTTTTTTTAAGTCCAAGGGGCATAACTCTGTCAAAAACTGCATGATTGTACCCAAAATCAAACATGACCTAGATATTATCATGATAAATCTGTATACCAAATTTCATTACAATACGTGCAACCTCTGTAAAGACAATGAACGGTAACTGCATATAAGTGGAATTTCATCAAGTCCAAGGGGCATAACTCTGTTGAAAATTGCTCGATCGTACCCAAAATCGAAGATGACCTAGATTTTATTATAATAAATCTGTATACCAAATTTCATCTCAATACATGCAACCTCTGCAAAGAAAACGAACGGAAACTATTGGTGGACCGACCGACCAACAGACGGACAGCAGCAAAGCAATATGCCCTCTCTTCTTCGAACGGGGGCATAATAAAAACGATTGAGTGTTTTCCATGTGAATTAATAAAATTAGAGACAATAAATGATTCGTGCAGGGACATATTATACCTGTATATTACGTCCCTCATTTGTGTTATTATTCATTAATCTTTAAAACAATCGGTCCATCAATTCGTTTATATTTTACTTGGCTTCCCATGCCTCATACAAAACCGGAACAGAAAAAACGCTTTGAAAAACTTGAACCAGTCCACTTATGATTCCGGAATCAACACCGCGGTTTAAAGAAGGGATCGTAATCAGTCCAAAACTAGCGCAATTTAGCTACAGACCTGCAGCTAGGCCCCACACTACCCCCGGGATCATTATTTGAACAAACCAAACTTGAATCTACAATACCTAAGGATGCTTTCCACACAGGCTACAACTTTTCTAGCCAATTGATTCCTGAGAAGAAGTTTTTTGAAAAATTAATAACAAATTTTTAATAATTCCTAATTATTTGAAACAAGGTGTGACTCCTCATTTTAACAAACTTGAATCCTGGGGGCCCTTTAACTAATAATGCTTTGTGCCAAGTTTGGTTGAAATTGGCACAGTGGTTCTGGAGAAAAAGATGAAAATGTGAAAAGTTTACAAAGATGACAACAACGACACACAACAGACCATCAGTAAAGCCCACTTGAGACTTCGGCTCTGGTGAGCTAAAAAGAGAAAAATTCAACAGTGAAAAAGCTATGTGTAAGTTGCATTAGTCAAACCCTTAATATCACACACCTAAAATGGGGTTGGGGGCACATGCCTACAATGTATGTTAAGCCTACAAAAATGAACAAATTAAAAAACAAAATTATGTAAAAGGGGGAAAATATATATATCTTAGAAAACAACAAGGAACAAAAGAGAAATACATTTAATACTAAAAAGCAATTTATTGTTGATTGATTTTACTGATCTAATTTTGGGCGGGGGTAAAAATAATTAAGAGGAAGCGATGTTTTTGGGAGGGGCAAATCTATGGGATGTAGTTGACAATGGTGCAAGATATGTGTATAGGTCCTGCTGCACTTGCCCCAGTCACACGGTAGAACATATAATATACTCTGCCCCGAGTTTTTGCTTCCACCACTTTTCGCTTGATATTTTGATCATCATATACCTTTGTGCTCAAAGTATGTTCATCCACTAATAAGAAAAATGTCCAGATTATCTGTTTTCAAACGCCCCCTCTACCACTTCAGGTTTCAATACACAACCCAAAGAAGAAAGTCTATGGGGATTTTGCATTGCATCAACCATGAAATAGCCCGGATGATATCGTTGAAAAATTGTGCGAGGTATATGACGATATCTTGGATATTTTCCCTTTTATCGATTTCAACCGTATTTCTTTGACAGGTATGTGTGTTTTTATTAAAAATCATCAAAAAGTGGTGGAACCAATAACTCGGGACAGAGTATAGATCAGAATGGTGTGAAACTTTGGCTTCCAACACTAATAGCGAGCGCCGCTCGCGTAGCAAGCTCTAACGACAATGCATGGGTGAAGAGAAAATTTGGACTACTGCTACCTTTGACATACTGAAAATTCTGTCGTCAGATTGGCACCCACAATTCCGTGTAAATTGCAAATTGCTATCAATATCATGATCTCATGAGAACAGGTAAAATGTATTTTAAGAATGTCATGCATTTAAAAGATGTATAAAACAGTCTGCTGAATCTTAAAAAAATGGTTTGTAACTATTTGTTTTACATTATTTTTTTGGTAAATTGTTCGGGGCATTGTGACTTCGCCGGAAACTGTCGAGTGATTGAATTGTCTGCTCTACTAACGTGACATCACAATGTCTAGACTAAGCACGCGACATTTACCGTAATGAATAAATAGATAGGCGGGTCCAACGTTTCTGATGAATCTGATAGTGAAATTGTGATCGTTGTTAATGGTTTCGTCCTCCAGATCGCCACACCGTAAACATAACTGTATATTCATGTACACTGGAGTGTAAAATATTTTATTTTTATTCACGATGATGCATCCATTTGGTAAACCACGCTTTGACTTATTATCATGTACCCTTCAGGTCCAGCACAATCTCTTGATTTAGCGATATAGCTTGAAAAAGCTATATAGCTTAATAAAGCTATTCAGAATAGCTTGATAAAGCTATTTATATGCAGTTTTCATAAAAATGTTAATTATCAGAAATATACAAAAAATCGCAAGTTAATTATCGCTCGTATTTATACCATGGACCATTAAAAAAGCAACCCTAATTAAAATTATATTTAACACTGCTGCTTTTGAACACTTTTAAGCAAAAAACATATTTCCTTTGTTTGGGTAACTGTCCACCAACTTGTGTGCACTGAGGCATAGATAAGTATGATTTCTTCACATCGTGCTGAATTATTACCAATCAATTATCTTGTTTACCATAACTGACCTTCTTTATATTTCATTCAAGAAACTGTGGGGTCATGAATCAATTGCCTCAAAACTTTCAGAACTTTAAGTGCAAAGTCTCTGAAAGAGACACAAATTGATGAGTAATCTTTACATGCATTGTTTACAGAACAGTTCAAAGTTGAAAACTATCACTGCACTAAAGTGCGATTTTGTTTACATGCTGAAAAAAATACACATTTAAGAAAAATGAATGACAAAATAGCTAAATCAAGCTATTCTGAATAGCTTTATTAAGCTATATAGCTTTTTCAAGCTATATAGCTAAATCAAGAGATTGTGCTGGACCTGTCCTTGTGTATTTACAATTCAATTTATGCTGTGCTCGCCCCAACGGTGGCACCGTAAAACATATTATTTCTACGTTTAATCATTAAATCAATGTCACTTACAAGTGTAGGTTTAGGAGAAACTGCCATTTTGAAGAAAAAAACAAAAACAAATCCCAAGTACTATAGTATTTCACTATTTGAAAATAGCGTACATTATCGTCGAGTTTATCGTGCAATTATCTGTTTATCAAATAAAAAAATAACTGCTATATGTATAAATACAAATCAAAAAAAAAAATAGGGTACATTACGGATTATTTATCAGACACTCACTGGTCAATCACTGGGATTGTGTGTTTATAACTGACAGGACATACAAATCTATACTCTACATATGTCATCAGGACGACACGATATATCCAAGATATATGAAACTGATTTGTAATTGTACATGACTGTAAATGAATAAAAATCACTTGATTGAAGTTTTTCAAATTACTGAGACAATGATAAATTCACCTCATTGAATCTTTAGAAGCATGTTTCCTCGTTAAGTTTCCATTTTGCACGAATAACTTTCCCGCCATTCGTCAAAAAGAAATTAGTTAATTTGTTCAAAGTTTGGTCGATTAAATACTGGTTTGTAAAGCGGTGAGAGCAGGGAATATTCATTTATAAGAAAATTTTTAAATTAATTTTTGTATGTATATACACATGCAAGAATACTTTCAAAGTTTCCTTTCGTCTGCTCGGTGGGAGGAGGGTCAAATTTTCAGAAGTTGGAAGAAAAAAAATTCTGTGTGGAGTCAGGTGAATGAATTTATCCAAACCATCATATTCAAAAATAAGCATGTGTAAAATGTGATTTGAACAAGGGAACAAGGGAAATTACATTGAATTTTTTTGGGTATATATGGGAATTCTTAAATTTGTCCGAAAATATGTCTTTTTTTATTTTTAATTTCGACTGACCTACATGTAAGGAGTATACTTACGGCAAATTCTCCACTAATATGTTATATTGTAAAAAAAAAAAAAAAAGCTATGTCACTCTAAATGTAAACACATCAGCTGTATTTAAGGAGTAAAAATAGTCCTAATGTATATAGAGATAGTGACCATTTTTAAAGTGTGAGATTATATATATGGTACTTAAGGCTTAACTTGTTCACTAGTATGTACATGTATGTACTACTTAAAGGTCAGACGCGATCTATCTTCCATTATTTTCTATTTTTTTCCTATCTCTCAATGTGGAAAATATTCACTACGTAATTCCATAATAAAATTTTTATGTTGTAGGATATATTTCTATTTGGAAAATATATCGTTTCCTTTTAAAATATATACCAATACTTTTTTAGAAGCATTAAATAGCATTTTGCGTGCTTTAATAAGGTATATTCAAAATATTCTCCAATACCATAACTCTAAAAATAGCCTGGTAATGTACCCTAATTTTGGATATTAATTAAGGAATAAGGAATCATTCTTTGAGTATTATGAGGTGATAATTTCGGTTGGGGCGTGATCAAATCCAATAAAGCCCTTCGGGTTTATAATAGATTTGATCACGCCCCGACCGAAATTATCACCTCATAATATTCAAAGAATGATTCCTTATTACATATATTTATATAATTTTCAGCAGTTGTACGATTAAATATTATAATATTCATGATGAAAATCCGGTTGCGTCCCCAACAATACGTCTTTTGAATTTATTGGGCTGTATAGTTCAAAATCGAATCGTAGTGTTATCACAGACAGAGAGACTGGAAAATGTAAATATATCAGGTTTTAATGCAAATATATATTACTAAGACCTCCATATGAGACGTTTCGCATTACAACAAATACGGGATTGCTTATCATACGATTTAGCTAACAAATCATTTAAAGAAAACGATATTTCTAACATAAATGAAATTCTATGTGTTTTGGTCATGGTTTCATTCACACTTTTTCTTTTCCCTTTCATAATTAAAAAAAAAGATACGTGTTAAACAATTAAGTTACCACTATTTTCATTCCTACCTACAGCCGGCCGGACTTTCCATCCGTGTTTGGTTGTTTTCACGCTTTTTAGAGTTGCAAAAGGATATCAGAATGATTGTTTACTAATTGCCACGTGTTTTTTAAATAATATCTGGTCAAGCATTAAAGATTGGCAAATATATAATACTTAATAACTTTTTTCTCTTTAATAATTGACATATATTTTGAATCCTTTAAAACATCTAATAAGCATGCTCTCATACGTTATAGCATGCACTTGCTGAAATTGTGATGTTTCCATCAGTACAACCAATTAATTGTCCGATAAAGTTATGATAACGTACCTGTTCTGGGTAGTAACATATCTGTTTTGATTTCAATTTTGAAAAATCTACAGATTTTATGATATTCTACATGCAATTTTGGTTTGCCATTTTAAAAAAATCAAGTCTCACTGTATTAATTTAATATATATTAATTTCTATTGTTGAGTCTGTACTTCTGGCATCTCTGTGTTTCATATGAATAATTTTTTTTTTAAGTGAGGACCCCCCCCCCCCCCTTCCCATTTTATCTTCATAAAAAATTAAATCCCCTTACCCATTTTCAGAAATATCAAGTAGTCTAAAAAAGAATTATATCAAATCAACCTAATATGTATTTTTAACAGAGAACTCAAATGTTCTTATCTGGTAATTATCGTAGTATATGAGTTTATCTTTCATTTGTCATGCTTTTCTTATGTCTCTGACTTGCAAAATGCCATGCAATAATAATTGCATTTCTGTTTGATTGGTGATGAGCTCGACCCAAGGCGGTTGGCTTAAGCAGTTCGTTGAAAATGGTATGCCTGGTTATTGTATGAATAAAATCGCTGGAGAGATAATGTTTTCAGGGCAACAGATTGAAATCAACAAATTTTTGGCCCTTCATTTTAACAAACTTGAATTCTCTTCACTCAATAATGCTTTGCGCCAAGTTTGGTTGAAATTAGCCCAGTGGTTCTGGAGAAGAAGTCGAAAATGTGAAAAGTTTACAGACGGACGGACGACAAACTTAAATTTTCAAATTTTGAAATATAAATTTTGACCAAAATCGTGACCATTCTCTACAATATAGGTAATAAGAAATCATTTCATGACCTTTATAGAGCGATCATTACGGTATACGTGATCAAATCTATCGTATTTAGCTATTTCGACTTAATCACGTGACCGACCGTAAGGATCTCCCTGTATCATTACGCTACATACATGTATATAGACATTCTGTAAGTGCTAAAAACTAAGCATAACCACAGAAAACCTCGACTTTCCTTTCCTATGCAATTTAAATTCACCTACTGAGTATTACTTTTGAAATATCATTTCAATTCACACTTTTAAAATGTGTACTAACTTTTAAAATGCCATTTTATTTACGATAACATAATATCCTGAAAATATTGATAATTATATCTTATACCGAGTAAAACTTTTTAAAATTGTTTTTTTATAATGATATCGAAATCAGAAAATTGTAAAAGCAAAGTGATTCAACGTGGGTATTAATTTTCAAAGTTTCATCAAAGCTTTTTTTCGAAAATATAAAGTTAAACAAATAGGAAACAAAAATGTAACAGCATTCACAGATTTAACATTGGCCATGAAAAATTATCATAATTAATTCTGAAATTAGATTTTTGCGCAGACTTTCGCCTATATTTCAGAGCAATTTTCAATCTTTTATGGTATCAGATACGAAGGATAAATTATGTTTTTAAAACATTGTTCATTTGTCCCATCCAGTTTAGTTAGTCTATTCACCAAAGCAGCAATTACAGAATATGTCCTCTTTTTCTTCGAGTTCTTTTGACGTTTCAATATTCAGTTGGTTATATACAGCAGATTTATTACTAATTTTAATTTCAGTACATGTTTAGGGGAAAAAAACATTATTTATTTAAAGGAGTCTTCCCATACTTCTTATATTCAGATATGATTTTTTAACCATCTTGTATTGGCAACAAGGTTGTGTCAACGTCATTATCATTTCCCTCAGCTAAAAGGATGATAAAAATAGATATAGCTACTCATGTGGCACTGACATCTATTATAAGATATAAATATTCTATTCTACAATAAAACGATAAATACATACAATGTCTATCAGTTTATATCGATAACTTGAAATATTTACATTAACTTCCTTTCCACCTATTAAATTGTATTGATTGATTTGAGTGATATTTACGCTTAACACAGAAGACCCAATCACCGAATTTGGTGCGTATGAATACATTCAGTCTTCCTTCAGTATTTCTCGAAGAACATGACTGACTCTCCTCGCGACTTCAAACCGGATCACGACCTGATATTATATTTACGCTGATTAATATTTCATTGATGTAAATATTTTTTAACAGTTAAATGAATTCAATTTATTAATTTCTTAGTATACCAAAAGTAAATTCATCAAATTACAGAATGAAAAATAAAATTGTGTTATTAGAATTTAAAACGCTGTGCACTATTTTTGTCAGCATAATTCGGCTGTTCCAACGACTCTTCCGTTAATTGCGCATTACTCGTTGAATAAGGCAGAGATTTTTAAAAATAAATCATATTTGCGGAAAAGGAATAAATTTTAAAAAACGCTAGCGCGCGTTATTCAATTTGTATGCACACACCGTTGCATTGCAGTTATGAGACCACATCTTTCAATAAATAATGATTCAATGCTTAAATAAAGATCTAAAATAAAATTGATATTGCTTAGCCCGCATTTCCTCTATTCTTTATTTAATTTTGAAGTTACAGCGTATTTTGAATATTTTTCTGACCTTCCAATATTGCAATATTTCTAAATTTTACATATTATGAAGACTTTATATATAGATATAAATTAGCAGAAAATCTAATATATTGACCATTAGCATGAGAGAGAACCCTGTTCTAGTGATTTTTTTTACACAAATCTATTTATAGAATGAATGCTTTAAAAAGCTATAAAAATTGTAATTTGTTTGGAAATCCATATCTTGAAAATACATTCTGAAACCAAAATTTCTTATTATTTAGTTCATATAAGTTGCAAAATCTGGCATTGTTGTTATCGTTTAAAAAATCCTAATTAAGTTCATTAATCTATATAGGAATTTTGAATTACAAACATGTGATATTTTCCTACGCCATTGTTCCGCCAAAAATATAGTCCTTGTTAGATTCTTAACAAGTCTGTGGAGTTCGTGCTTTCAATGTAAGGACAAATGGTATAAATGAACGATGTAAAAACTATTGATTTTAGCTACATGCATGTTAAACGTTAAAAAAGTTAAAAGTCACACGTGCGTACGTTTTAATTCTTTATCGCATATATTTGTGCTTTTCAGTTTAGATCTGTATGAATTGCTATTGATTTACATCAGAAATAGAAGGAAAATACCACTCAGCTTTATTAATACATATGATAATTAATAGTGTATACTTATGATATAAATATTCAATGCTCAATTCTCATGGATGATACCTGCACACCTTTCGAATCTGCATATTTCATTAAATAATTTTTGTTGTTTAAAATTCCCAAAACACTACTTAGAAAAAAAAAAAAAGAGGCCTACAGGTCACCTGAGTACCATGTATACATTTTAAGCTTCATTTTGAAGACTCAACCCTAATTTGAGACTCCTCTGACTGTTATTTCATGACAATATGGGGTGGATGGGGGGAAGGGGTTCAAGAGTCGGAGGAATCTCTCAAATTATCTATACCTTAGCTTCAGGGGCAAAAAATCAGGCCTTTAATAGTCAATCTTTTATAATATTCACAGTTTCATTTATAATGCACACAAAATGCATACAGCTTATGTCTACAAGTATACAATGTGGACTTCCTAAAACCGAACACATATTTAATTCAATATTGAAGTGACAATTTACTATGTAGTTTTTAAGTTAAAATTGTTAATGGATGACACATGACAAAGCAATTACCCTATGTAAACATATATGTTCAATATATGGCCATATTAATCCCCCCACCTCCCCATAAAAAGCCTCAACTTCTGCCCTATGGCCTGGGCAGTGAATTTCACAATTAAACATCAGGGCATTATGGACATAATAATAATGCATGACTTTATATCCTATGACTGTGATAGTACAGAAGAAAATGTTATTAAATCAATATATTTTCACTATGTGGTCATAACCCCCCCCCCCCCCCCCAAATCAATATATTTTCACTATGTGGTCATAACCCCCCCCCCCCCCCCCCCCCCCCCCCCAGGGTCTGAACCATGAATTTCACAATTTATTTAGAGGATTTCATGGACATCATAACCATGCATTTAGTTTTTCTCAAATATATATGGGAGTCGAGAAGAAGATTTTTTGAGATTTAATATATTTTCACTATACAACAAATTTGGCCCCACCATAGGGCCTGAACCCCTGACCCAGGGACCATAAATTTCACAAATTAGGTAGATATCAGAATCATGCATTTGATTTTTCTCAATATATATGGTTGTAGAGAAGATTTTTAAGATTTAATACATTTTTACTATATAGCCATATTGGCCCCGCCCTAGGGCCTGAACCCCTGCTCCATGGTCCACGAATTTCACAATTTTGGTAGAGAGTTTCATTGACATCATAGCCATGCATTCAGTTTTTTCCCATTGTATGTTGGAGTAGAGAAGAAGATTTTTGAAAATTTGGCCTTTTTTTGCATATTTGGCCCCGACTATGAGGCCTCGGGGCTGGTAAAGCCATGAATTTCACAATTTAGATTCCTCTTACTATAGAGATGCTTCAGACCAAAAATTGGAACAATTGGCTTTGTAGTTTTCAAGATGAAGTTAAAAATGTAAAATTGTTAAGGCACGACGACGGACGAAGACCAATTGCAGTAGGTCACCTGAGTCACTCAGGTGACCTAAAATCCAATGATATTTGAATTTACAAGATGGGAGTAAATGCAATATTTAAAATACAGAAACATTGACAACTAGGTGTCATATCTTATGCATTTACGCTTCCCCGATGAATTTAAAATTTACATGGATCGAGTTACATCCCCCTCCTTTAAACAAAAACATTCATGATCGCACAACAAAAGCGTAGACATAAGCAGGAAAAAAAAAACCCCGACTAAAACAGATCTTCGTATTGGATCCCTGTCATAACAATGTCTTGTTTATATAATTATACATAATTATGGTCCTATACGTACTAGTTTAGTACTGTCGCACTATACAGTAAACGTGTTTTATTTCGCTGTGTATTTTATTTACTGTTTTTGGCGGAAAGCAGCTTCCGCGAAATCAAGTACATCGCTAAATGCCATGGATATATGTAGAAGAAAAGGTACTTTCATGAATACGCAAATTCAAATCCACTTAAACTTCTTGAAAAACGCAAAATATCGTCAACGCAAAATATATTATGTTTACATTATTAATTAGTTTCTGGAATATTCGGTGGTATCTGTTTTTGTGGATTTCGTGAAAATAAGATGAATCAACAGAACTAAATATGACCATGGCTTGAATGAAATATATCAATATATAATAAATATATTATTATCCAATATATCCAATATATTACATGTTCATGTATGTGTATGGACTATTTGTATGTAGAATCTCTCTTTTAGAAATTTCTCTCAAATAATTGTAATCTTGAATGCCCTCTGGGCCCAAAATTGGAAATAAAACTACTACTATATTTATATAATAACATTTTAAATTTATATTTTAAGTTCATAATATGCTTCTTATATCACACAGTAAATATTAATCAAATTTAATTATTGTAGTATTACTATAACATTCATTTTCCCAAAACGAATTTTTGCTTACAATTTCAAAAATCATTTTGTATTTAAAAAAAAAAGACCTGTGATCGAATGTCCCTGATGTAATCCTTCCAGTATACATGACCTTGATCTATAATCTACATGTGCATTTCTTTTTATAACATTCACGCTATATCTTTGTCCACTTTGCTCATAATTTCAAGAAAGCAAATGCTTAAAAGGTAACTAACTCTTGGCGGCAACTGATATAGCAAATGGCGTGTCTGTGTACGTGAGTTATCTCTCTTACGACGTCGAAATTGAGCAAGTTCTGCAATTCCCCCTTGTTTTTTTTTTTTTTTTTTTTAAATCTAAGCCCGATTTGATGGGCGTATACATATTTCATGATTCAAGAAACAGCATGTAATGATAATTTCTATAAACATAAAACAATTAATACATACTATCACTGAGTTGTAATACTAATACAAGAACAACTCTTCAATACAAGACATATATTTCGATATATTGCTTAATTTAATTAAAACCTTAGACTCTGCCTCCGTCCCATCTTTACCCCCCCCCCCCCCCCCGCAAAAAAACCCCGCTCCAAATTCGAATTCGCACCTGAAATGAAACTGATGAAATCGCTCTCTCTCTCTCTCTCTCTCTCTCTCTCTCTCTCTCTCTGAAAAAACATATTCAAGAGACTATCTTAGATTAAGTGCTATTATTACTTTCTAATATATTGACAAAACCAAATGCAAACACATGGGTGACACACCTATAAAAAAGTATCACTGGAGGGGAGATTAAGACATGCTTTACAGCGAGATGGAGCCGAAAATACACATCGATTTGCTGCATCTGAAATACATGCAATAGCAATTGGGAAATTCTACTGATAAAACCACTGTGGTGACAAGAAACTTTGTGTGAAAAAAAAATGGTACATAAAAAGAATTCATGCAGTGTTCATGTGTACAGTAAATGAAGTTTATTTCAGGATCAAAGGTGAATTCTAATTTCGAGACGCAGCAAATCTTTTTTAGGTCAACCCCACTTTGAATTGGAAGAAAATGGTTATCCTACAAGGGAGAGTGAAGTATTTCCGTTCATTTTCTGAATTATATATTGATACAGAGTTTCGTAACCCCGGAAGAGGTACACGAACGCCTACATAACCCACTCACTGTCAGCAATATATTGTTACATGTAGACCATCCACAAGAATCAGTATATAATTTTGACATTTTCGAAATTTCGAACTTCATTGTTAAATATGACATGTACGTTACATACATACATGTATATATATTCAAGTTAAAAGATGTATGTGCACATCCACACAGAACCAAAAAGCCGCTACACAAAATATATAATCTGCGAAAAATGCATTTGTCACTACTTACTAAATGTAGCGTAGCCCATCGATCTCATTGGCTTCAACTATAGTGAAATAAAAAGAAACATTTTTGAACGTAAACACTGCTTCATCACCAAATTTCATGATCGACAATTTTTGCATGTGCTCTTTCGATGCTGAGCTAAAAACTCACTAAAACGCACTATTACTATTGATTTTAAAATTTCTTCGAAAGTGAGCAAAAGTAAATTAATAGCAGGAATTGTGTATGCTTCACTGGAAAACATCATTAGCACAATATATATTTCTTAATGTACTCTGAACAAAATAAATATGTATAAAAAAAAAAACCTCTTCAGCATATTATTATGCTTTTATTATTTGGATATGTTTCGAGTATATTATCATGGAAACGCACCATACAAAACTCATGAAAGAAATGATTTTACAACATGCTATAAGTGAGTATTACATATAAATTATTAATAACATATATCATGCCTCACATCAAATGTAACTTTACGGCAAAAACATTATATAGCATATAAATTATGTAACGAAAACCACACGTCTATGTTAACAAATCAACCCTCTAAAATACTTTGTAACACTCGCTAACACGATTAGTACTGATGTGTTATAAAATTCAATTTACTGGGTGGATGCAGTATGTCATGTTGTAAATTTTGTATTTACACCCTCCCAGTGTTCAAAATTTACAAAATGACAGTTCATAATATCAGTGGATAATACACTGCTGCACACTGAATGAAAAAAATTATTCATAACTGTGTAATACAGCATTATGTAACCAGTATTGTACATTATGTTACACAGTATTGTACACTGTGTAATACAGCATCGTACGATGTATAATAGAGAATTGTACACTATGTAACAGAGTATTATGCCCTGTGTAACACAACATTACACACAGTGTAAAACAGAAATGTATAACGTTTAACACAGTTTTGTACACTATGTGTAAACAGAATTGTACTAAGTATAATATATAATTGTACAGTGGGTGAGACATTTTGACACTGTGTTATACACGATTGTACAATGTGTAATACAACATTGTACAATGCGTTATATAGCAATTTACACAGTGTAATACAGCATTGTACATTATGAAACACATCATTGTACACTTTGTAGCACAGAATTGTACACTGTGTAATAAAGAATTGTACAATGTGTAATGTAGCACTGTACACCGTGTAGCGCATTATTGTGCACTGTGTAATACACTATTGTATAATGTGTGATAAAGAATTGTATAATGTGTAATACATCATTGTACACTGAGTAACACAGCATTGTACACTTTGTAGCACAGAATTGTACACTGTGTAAAGAATTGTACAATGTGTAATGTAGCATTGTACACTGTGCTGCGCAGTATTGGGCAATGTGTAATACACTATTGTACAATCTGTGATAAAGAAATGTATAATGTGTAATACATCGATTATTGAACACTGTGTAACACAGCATTGTACAATGTGTGATACAAAAATACAGAATGACACACTGTGTAACACTGAACTGTAAGTTTTGTACATGAAATACACAATTCTACACTATGTATTACAGAAGTGTACGAAGCGTACACTGTGCAATACATTATTGTACACTGTGCATGTGTAATACAGCATTGTACACTGTGTGATACAGAATTGTACAATGTATAATACGGAATTGCACACTGTGATACATAGAATTATATAGAGAATTGCATAGAAGACTGTGTACATGTTATACACTATTGTACACTGTGTAATTGAGAAATGAACAATGTATTTTGCAGTATCTTACACTGTGACACAGTATTGTAAACTGTGTGACACAAAATTGTACAATTTAAAATACAAAATTGTACACTGTTTACATGTAATACATTGTTGTACACCGTGTAACACAGAAGTGTACACTGTGTAATACACTACTGTGTGCAGTGTAACTACTGGCCATAAGTATTGGAATAGTCGATAAGTTATTTGTGCACGAGCAAGTTGAACTTTTT
Source organism: Magallana nippona (assembly GCA_033439105.1). Lineage (NCBI taxonomy): Eukaryota > Metazoa > Mollusca > Bivalvia > Ostreida > Ostreidae > Magallana > Magallana nippona. The sequence continues at coordinate 46,407,818 of CM065922.1, read as the reverse complement.
ATTGTCATTGATGAAACTGATTCGATTTCCTTTTGTTTGATCCAGGGTTGATACATCCTCGTAGTTTTTATAAAGAGAAAAAGACAATAATCAGTGTATATAGATATATATTAAAGTTCAGTGCATAACACAGCACCATAGCACACTATTGTACACTGAGTAACGCACTTATGTACACAGTATAACACGCTATTGTACATTGTGTAACACTGATGTACACTATGTAACATATGTAAAAAATTACTATACACTAAGTTACATAGTATTAATCATTACGTAATGTAGAATTGTGAGTTGTTCAATAACTTTTAAACTATGTTTAACACATTCGTTGTCAATCGTGTAACAAACCATTTTACATTATATAACACGTTATTATACACATTAAAGCACATCATGGTACATATATAGCACGGTACAACACGGTATTTAATACAGATATAACACGGTATTGCACATTTTATACCAAAAAATTGTACACTCATCTGTTTAACACACATGTTACACACAGACAATATATTGTACATTGTATATGTATAGCACAATAGTAACGTACGATTCCGTTTTAAATACTGTTGTACGTAATATACTATTATAACACCAAATTTTGTATACTGTATAACACTATATTGATAAGCACTTCTTAAACTATTGAACGAATGAAAGTTGTCATTAACACCCAAAATCCATGTGTACTTCCTGACACACCATATAATCTTAACATGTAATGTCGCACGATGCTCCCACTTTCTGAGTGGTGGTATATTACGAAGCTGTGGGAACTGGGCATTCATATGAGATTTTTTTTTCGGTAAAAAGTTTTTATTACCTCATAAACTTAAGGAGGTTGAGTGCATGGTCAACACATCAGCCAAAAAATCTACATTTAATTTTTAAGCTAAAAACTATTATTACGTAAAGAAAAATGTCATATAATTTAGCTTTGAAATTTGAATATGTTCCTATATATTTATACAGAGTTATTCATTTAGAGGAGATCGATATAGTCTAAAAATGGCCAAGACCACCCAGCCTTCTTAATTTATGGTTTTAATATACATTTATTCACATAAATTGTTTTGTTTTCTTCCATGGTGTTTTTTTTTTCAGTTTTCACTACCAATTAGAAAGATACATTCGTCAAGCATATCCATGATTCGAGTAACAAATCGGCGATTAAACAATATCAGCATGATCTTAGATATTTAAATGCAAGAAAAGATTGGACATATGCTTTATAATTAAACACGATCGATTCGATTGTAGGTAATGCCGATAACAAAGGGTTATTATTATAGAGTTAATCCAACCTTTCGTATAAAAGAACCGCTATACCTTGACACGTTTGAAATTACATAGAGAGCTTTTGAAGGCATCTTAGTAATCACCTAAACAATTTCAGGTGAAGAGAGAAATGACAAACCAAAATTTAGAACAATGGTCATTTCTATGTATCATTTCAGATTATGAACGAGATATAGAGGGTGTTTTCTTCTTCTTCTTCTTCATATTCATTTTAGAAATTCCTCTACCTGCTGTGATTCATATAAACGTTACGATGTATAGATGTACTTTTGATTAAGACTCTTTTAAATTATAATATGCACATAAAAGTTCGGGGTTGGCATTCTGGCAACGGAGATAGACAGAAACAGCAAGAAACACATCAATGACTCAGCTGAGATCTGGGTGATTATGACGCAATCGCTGTCCCCCAGCGTCCGCGGTGACACCGCCTATTGTTTACACCTCCTCCTCTCCATAGTCTTAGTATTGACCCGTCCATTTTAGTGTAGATAAATAATTTGTAATTTTCTATTTAAGTAGATGTCCCGGTATCTCCACTGAAAACAGCACTGTTTAACCAGGTGGACGGTTCACAGACAAAAAACTGTCATAAATCGAGCGAAAGAGTGGTCATACAGGGATGTATTCAAATTGAATTTCAATTAAAATACTCTTGTCTATTGTCAAATTGATATTGTGTTGATCGCATTCAGCGCTGTACAATGATTTCCGATGTGTCAAACAAACTGTTCCTAATTGTTTTTGCTTTCGGTGCCAGTCGATCGAGCGAGGTAAGGATGAGCCGAGTAGAGACCGTCCCCTCCTGCAAGTCTTTATCCCCGAAAAGAAAAGAAAACAGTAGGTTATTAATTGTTTATTAATATTGTTCCATAGAACAAGGGGGATGTAAATACATCGGAGTACGTCATGTGAGCGACCGGGGTAGGCTTTTGTAAACTCCCTGTCTCCTAATTAATAGCACTACGCCTTAAATAGTGTCAAGAATGGAAGAATCACGGGCAAGGGGCAAGACTTGATATATATACAGCCCATATAGACTAAACACAGTGGATAGAACCAAAAGATTAAGAATGCAACATCGGTCCTAAAATGGACTAATTCAGGGTGAAAAATTTCGAAAGTACCAAATTTTTAAAATACTATTAGGCAAAGTTTTATTGGATGAGAATTATATTACACAATGTTGTTGTTCCTGTCAGCTTGTCCGTCTGTCTGTTATTTATGCTTCTTGGGTATTTCTTTAGAAACACTAACCATATATAATTTTTGTGGTGTGATGTGGTGTAATAATGTTTCGGAATTAGGGAGGCAATATGATAACAAGTTTTATCATAACTTTTGTTTTAAACAATACCGATATGATTTTTGATATCACTAGGATTTTGGATTCTTCAATGCCTACTGAGATTAAACAATTAGTTTGACAATTTTGCAAGATACGTGTACATGAAGTTTATAGCTAATAGAAGTGTGTCAAATAGCTGTTGGTAATGTACAGTTTGTACATTTCAGCATAATGATTTTGATTTTGGAAGAGGGGGACGATTGAGGTTTGAATGTCCTTCTGGTATATACATTACTATGATTACCTTGTTAAATAAATATCTAAACGTATTTATGTACAAGTTAGTATTTTATTTTATTCAGTTTCAGATTCTTATAAAAAAAAATGGTTGCATTAATTTAACACATTAACAAACATATTATAAATTGATGCAAACTTTCTTGTTCAAGTTCTTCTGTGAAACGGTCATTCAACAGCACCACGAATTGGTGGGACCTAGATGACTTCGTGTCAAACCCTGACCCCCCCCCCCCCCCCCTCCTCCATCCCAGAAATCCATATCTGGGTCAATTGAAAATTCAGTAAGACACAGTTTTCAAACGATGTTTTGAAATCGAATTGATTATCCGTTCCGTCTTTTAAATAAACGACTCAATTCCGTCTGTTTATTGTCTGTTTTCTTAGGGAAGATTAAATATGATGTGTTGAATCTTGTCTTATTAAATAAATCATTTACCCCCGGGTTAATGTTCAAACCGGAACATGTTTACCTAAAGAATTGTAATGACACTAAAAGGACTTCATCTTCACTGACTCATCATTCAGAAATGCATTAAAATTTTGCGCAAAACCCTTAAAAGAATACTAAAGCCATTTAAAATAGCAATTTAATGTTCAATTGTCCAGTGAATTTGGAGATGGGCTATTTGGAAAGTTTGCTTAACATTTACTGTTGAATGAACACGAGTAGACCTTCTAGTGTTTTATTACAATTTGTCCCAAACAAAACAACGAAAAACAAACTGTGAAACTCAACAAAGCTTTATTATCTGTAAGACAAGAACCTCAAAGAGTGGGGGAATATTCAGTAAGATTGAATATCGTTTAAAGAGCCCTCATCCCGCGGTAGGGGTTGTACAAATATTAATAAACATCCCCACAAAAGCGTGTGAAGAACAGCAGAGCTGCGATGTGGTCATAATTACGACTGTTTGTCCACTTTCTTTTAAGCTGGAGTCCAAAAAAAAGCCAACCAGATCGATTCTCTTTGCTGGAGTATCTTTTGACTGGTTGGTGCTAATGCCTTCGGAAACACAAGCAGCTTTGAATCTTCCTACCGTTGGCAGGGCCTTTCATTCTGTGTACACAGCCGCTCTTCTTTGACATTTTTTAACTGTCCGGCCTATCCTGGCGAGACTAAAGAACCCTTTTCTATCCGATATTTTGCCCCTTTTGTTAGAGAAATTATAATTGACCCTTTCCGTACGAAGCTTCCGGTTTAAGCACAGGTTAGTCTGCAAATCTGAACAAATTAAACAATGCCTGCAAAATGTTCAATATGATTCAAAGTATTTTCTTTTTAAAAACACAACAATTATTATTCTTAATTCAATTATGGGAAATTTGCCATCTTTCGCACAGAGTAGTCAAAAAATAAAACGCAGGGAGAAAAAAGCCCAATGAATCTAGTGTATCTTTCAAAGCTTATCTGTTCTAGACCAAACTTGGCATACATATCTCTGCATTTCGATTTCAAAATGGAAAACAAATGATAGAGGGCAATAAAAGAGGCAGATAACTTCTAAATGTCTTTAGATATGTAGTTTATCTGTATTGAACATCAACCTGGCCAGCAATAAGTCACCTATCAATCCACAACACTTTCATTGCATGGGAGAAGTCTAAATGAGACCAGCGTATTGGCCGTCATGATCAGCGTACTATTTCTCATCCGCGAACTATCAGCGGAGCTAAATGGTCGTCATTTGATATCCGTTTTTATCAAAATCTTGTCAATTGGTGAATGAGAGCACACACATAAAGCACCATTCCCCGTGACATTAGGTTTTCTGTTCGGGCGACAGACGAAATTTGTCATGTCTCCCGGCCTGGCCTGCTGATAGGAGCTGATACTCTTATCATTGCGACAAGACTCGGCAAAAAATGGCGTTTTGATTGTCCAAGACTGCAACAAGTTCTGTCTGGTGCCCAATGTGGTCTTTACGTTTTCAAGGTCATGCATACCCTCACTAAGGACTCCATGTCTCCCCATATCTCTATGTACTTCAAAACTTTGCAAAATTACTGTCCGTATACTAGTACCTGATTTTTGAATGCATTCCTTTGGCTGGGTTTCCTGGTCTCCCTGCAATGAAGCTAGACAGATGACACCAAATAGGGACCTTTTCTGAGTTATATAAGATACCGCTAAAGGAACATCAGTATTCATTTTGGTTTAATCTTGTCCATTGCGCTGATTTCTCTCATGAAATCGAAATGCAATGGGTTTTTTTTTTATGTTTTAGCATTGTTGCTTTGCCAAGACAACATGAGTGTCCGTTCCCCACTTGTACACGTGTTGCAATATTAATTTCTTGCAATAATAATGACCCATTACTAAATGTTGTGATATTTGATAAAGCGGTTCTTGCTTCTAAAACGGGTTAACTGTAAAATAAAAAGGCTTAGGCGGCCAAATAGGAGTATTAATTTCTAGCCAGTGGGGAATGCAATTTCCTTCTTAAGATACACAACTTAGGAAGATGTCCTGCGTTCTTAAGTCAAGATATTAAATGTCTTAAAACGTCTTCACATGAACAACAATGCTCGAACAATACTCGAGTATCAACCTTAGTGGTAAGGTAAACGCAATATAATGGAGATGGGTTGATCCCTTGGGTCTTTCATGAATGCCGATCCCGACGGGAGTCAACTTTGTCATTGTCTGTGGACAGTGGCGCACGAGTGCGGTAATTCGCGCCCATTGTTGGCGGCGATTGATTCCCAGTTTGTCTTGTCTGTTTAAATGAGGAGATTATTACTTCTATTTAAGTTTCTGTCAAAATAGATACCGCTGGAATGCTTATAATTCCTCCATTGTTCCAGCGCCCCAGACGGCAAACCACACCATAATGTTATCTTATTGATATTAAAACTAAAATTTTTATGTCAATCTTGTAACATAGTCGGCGCCGATCGTAAAAAGAGAACTTGCATGCTGCCATCTTCCGTTCCTTGCTCTTTACCGATATTTCACGGGATTAAACAGTATCTAATCATCAAAATTCGTTAAAAATAAAAAAAAGATAATTGAACTTATAAAAAAAAAATCACGATGATGCTTTGACCTTTGCATATTAATTTTATCGGTGATACGATTATAAGTATTGGGTTTCTTTTTGAAGGCACGTGACTTTTATGATAGACTACAGCGAGAGACTTGTCTTTTTGTGGGGAATTGTAGTTTGTTCGAGAGATTTGTTCATTATGTTACGGGCGTCGAATTTAATTTGTTGAAATGATGTGCATCAGTTCTTTGTAGATATGACATAACATGCCAGACGACCTACGAAGTTTGGCATCGTCCGGCCCTTTCCTGAAAGATGATCGGTTGATTATATTGCGACACGTCGCGAAACGACACTATTCTCCGAGACAAGATGCATTGAAAACAATGCGACGCTTACAACCACACAATAGACAATGCGCCTCTGTATTCTCCAGCGTCCCTTACCTCAACACGCCTTGATGTTGTCATAATACATCAACATTTTTATTGGAGTTTTATATGTTTCCTTTAACAGGGCTAGGTATTGCTTACTTACCCCGTGCTACGAACGCATTTCATTTGGAGAGCGTGATGTGTAGATATTAATAATTACAGGTACTGCATCATTAAATATTGTATGGATGTTAACAGTATTCCCTGGTACGGCTAGATACCGAAAAGACAGGACCAAACAGCCAAAACATTAGAGACAAATTACGATGCCATCCACCTATGACTATCTAATCCGCTTAATGAGTGAAGAAAGCTGCGTAAAGTAGAAATATTTTAAAGTTTACTCAGATTTCTGACAGATAAACCGATGGGTTTATGTAAGGTCTCGATCCGTTTTCACCGAAGAATTTTAAATATCACTTTCCCTAATATTTCGTGCTTTTATTTATTTAATATGTATCGCAGAGCTCATAAATTTTCGAGTTTTTGCATGTTTGAAGGCGTGTGCGACTTCATCGCTGTTTTTACATAATACAGGGGTTGTTTTGGAGAGATATAATGAATTGTTTAATATATATGATGGACAGAAGAAACAAGAACTTTGTGTGGAGAAATGTTTTAAAATAATTTTTGAATACCTTTTTATGAACGTAATACATGATTCAAGGGCATCTCTATTAATAAAACCCCAACAGCAATATATATTTCAAAATGTTTTAAGCGGCAAATTATAAAAAATTCCCACCAAACACCCATTTCTCTCCAGGCCTTGAATGTCTGTCTTCAAGTTGTTATTCTTTGTCATTTTTACCGAATCTCATGATAAATTGTGTGCAATGCCTTCAGTTCGTTAAAAAAAAAAAATTCAAAGTGTTTGGATTCTACAATTTGGATCTTTGAGAATGTATTTTAATTGCTTGATGCGCATACTTGGGAGCTGGACAGATCTAATTAAATCGGAATCATGGACTGGTCATTTGCCTCACACCACGAAACCCCTCTTCTGTCATAGATCAAATATTGTGCCAAGCCATTTTATTTACCTATCTTTCTATGAAGAACCGAGGATCGAAATCCGGCTTTGTTATATCTAATGGGAGATGTTCTTTTCTCAGGCTATATTGACGCTCTCTTTCAAAGAAAATTTTCTGTCCTTTTTATCTCTGAGTAAATAGGTGAAGAAGAAAAGAAAAATTCCGTTATTTAGATTTCCAAATTATGCAACTGTCGATTCTTTTGTCCGTGAGAGATTCGGCCGGTTCTTGGACAATTAGCAGTGGGGATGGTGTGCTCTTTGATATCTCTAATAAACACTGTTTATCACCCTTGCTTTCTGGGTACACGGGCCAACAAAAGATCGGGGAACTGGCTGTCAATACTGACCCACATCAAAGGGAAAGCTCCAGATCTCTGGACAGCGATGACCGCTAGTTAAAACACACTATTTGTTTAACTCATTAATGCTATAGAACAACTTTTTAAGAGGAGATCTTTTGAAGTTTTTTTATCAATAATTTTTGATGATTTTATTTCCAAAAGTACATGTCTTTTGCGTGCGTCACTTTCTTTCGGTATTTAGTAATCCCATTCCGATAGACAGACCACTGATGCTGTTTCGAAGAACATAACCGATTGAATATTGATGTAAATGCAATCTATTTGTTGATTTGAATAATTAAAATAACATCTGGGTCAAAATAAATAACTCTTCATGTTTATAACGATTGGATATATGTGACCATGTTTTCTATATTCAAGTCGTTATCGATTTGAATTCTGCATGTAAAAATCTAATCTTTTAGTTGCCGTTAGCTTATTGAAACGTGAATTGAATGAAGTCTAATTTCTTTATAAAAAATATCTTCCCCTGTATTTCTTTTGATAGTTTTTTTTTATCATTTAATAAACTTATCATATACTACATGAAACGGAAACATTTAACAGCGTCTTGAATGTACAACGTGCTTTTCTTTTTCGACATAAAAGAATTCCTCAATATTGGTAGCGTACATAGGACAGATTTCAAGTCACTAAAGTGAAATTATTTACTTTGACAAAGAGTTTAAATTGGACACGTGTCATTTTCATATCCCCTTCACACGCCTTTTTATTTTTCTTTCAAAAACTACTAATCCCACCGAACATTTCCACTTACGTACAGATAGCTGAGTGATATCTTAATGGCTAAGATGATTTATACAAGGATATATTAAATGGAAGTGTCTGAAATATAAACCAAAGAATACATACAGAGAAAACCCCAAAGTTCTATCTAGGTGTCAGCTCCTCGTTATGTCTAACACCTTTGTTATATTGAATTTCTTTCGTTTCATAAACACATATATTTAATTTTGAAATTGAATTTTAAAAAAAACATGGCAATTTATGTATCACTTATTTAGTCTATATTTTTGTATTAAGGCGTGACCATTATAAACGGAAATTTGTAGACAAGAGAGTCGTGAGGAGCGATGACTTCGGAGTTTTCCTGCACGTGTAGGGTTAACCCTGTCCAGTAGGGCGGCAATTGTTCTCACCCCCACATTAACGATATCAGTCCCGTAAGCGATCGTTTGGCGCTTTTTTTTTAATGTTGTCTCGGATGTATCATTTCTTGTTCATTTTTCTCATGTAGACTTGAATAATAAGACATTTATATGAATGGCGGATGTGTAGAAATAGTCATTGTCTTCTTTTTCTTTTCGACGATTTTGATTTCACCCACCCCGTTACTTCTACAAAAAGCGATTGTTAAAACGCCGAACGGAGAGCGAAGGAAGCCAACATGATATCACGAGATATTAAATCAGATTACACTCAACAACCATTTTCACTGTAGATAATAATCTTTCTGGATATGAAAATAATTTACCATTTAATCCGGCCAATCCATTCTGTGTGTTAGATATATATTATCGAACACCGATAGTCGCTCTATATCTGTCATTGTAATACCCCTAGCTTGTTTGTATCTAATAGGATAATTGATATTTAAAGAAAGTAATAGTTCTTATTGAAAGAGAAACACGCATGCGTTCAGGTGCGAACGTGCAGCGATTTGAGCTTTTGAAGTGTCTGTTTTTATTTCTTTTTTGCCATATTTGGATGCACGTGCGTGTAGCAGATTCTGGAAGATGAGGTCCAAGTCGAAAGCTCGAAAATTCACCCAAGGTAGGTGTTTTTACTTTTATTTTCCTTGTAGCGAAAGGTGCCGGGAATATTTAACATACATTAATCGTTACAACGGGAGAGTGATTGGCATGTTAGCTTCATTATGCATTTTATATCATTGTAAAATCCATAACGAACAACCACAGATGGGACCTCGAAGAAACTTACAAGCGCCTTGGAATCGATCCTGAAATAAATTGTAGATTACAGCATCTTGTGCGCCATTCCTGAGTGACAGAGAATTAAATTTATTTAAATGAAACTGATGCGTGTGATTGCTTGAGTCGCTGATCAAAAAACCCCGGGGGTGGATATCGAAGTGAAATCATTGGAAACATGACAAGCTGATCCTACTCTCAGGGTCGTCCCACCTAACACATGTCCCCCCTCGTGATTGATTACACGTGTAAAAAGGTATTTATTCCGAAATGAGAAAAACCCAGTTCGATATATTAAGACACACACCATTAATATCTGAGCCGTTTGTTAATGTTACAAAATGCTTCAATGGCTATAATATCTTATGGATCGAATCACACACATTTCTCCATGTTTTTAAATTATCCATTTAAGTAAATAAATAACTGGAATTAGTCAAGAAAGAGAACCACGAGAGAGCAGTAATTATCGAAAGTGAACGTCACAGATGCAGATTCGCCAAGGGCCCCTAGCTGACAGATTAAGAGAGCAGCTATTGACAAAGAATAGCAGTTTCTGACTTAAATCTCAGAAACCGACTTCAGCACTTTGACAAATAGGACACGACAAATATTGTCACCTTCCAAGTGTTGTTTGACCACTCTTTGAAGTCCTTGAGCAAATCTCAGATATCTTCACATCCACTTATAAACAAATCCAAAATGATATGACAACTCGTCAATAAAATGGCCGCCATCTCTGACACTGCCGCTCTGTTGTTTTTTCTCGCCCCCTTTCTTAGTTTCTCCAGTGTTATTGTTGTCTGGCTGTATTTTGATATCTTGTCTGTATATATTGAGTATTATTATATATAAAAAGAAAATGTACATGTGCGTGAAGTATTTGTCAATTGCATCATAGATCATCTGATTTTGATTCATAAAATCGTGGTTATGAAGTTTTAATGATTCTTATCTATCATTACATTTCATAAAAATGTAGGGACAATGAATGTGTTTGCTGGGCAGGAGTTGTTTTACAGTAGTGTAATTTGTTCATAGTCACGGATGTAAACCAAGTGGTTTCAGAAGTGTTTTGTCGCGAAAGTAGCATTTATCTGACCAGTGGAATGCCGAACCCGAAGTTCAATGTCGCTCACTTGCAACATCGTGAAGATCTTCAGTTGACATAATCAGGCAATCTTCTTTTAACAGGAAAAACTTCACTTAATTTAAAAGAAGAAAGGTCCTCTCTCTTCATTTTAATAAGACGTTCGTGTTGAGTTTTTAAAGATGTTCTTCTAATGATAAGACGCAGTAGTTGAAAGTTTCAAGTGCCGTCGACTTATGAATCTTGTAGAGTCTTTATTGAAGTGTTACATGTTTCTGTGATGTAAAATGACGCTGCCCCCTGCCGGGAAATCGGTCCCTGAAATCGACTGTCTTCATCGTTAACTTAATTCGCTACCGATGTGATGACATGAAACATGTAAAAATAATTTCTGCAAATGTTTTTTAACACTTGACCTTTTTTCTCCTCCTTTTTGGCCATATGCACGATTCTAATGAGAGAGGACCTCTTTGTAGTTTTACTTTAATTAGTCCGATCTTGGATCATACTTGTAATTTAATTATCTAGGAAAGTAACAAGTGTCCTATGCTGCGCGGAATTCCGCGCTTAATGGATGCGATGAATTAAACAGAATCATATGGAGTTAAAAGTAACAGGAAACCAACTCTCACAAATTAATTATTTCATTTTTCTTGAAAGAATCAAAACACTTCCTGTTGACAAATGGTAAAGATACTCTTGATCATATCTAAAAATACACATTTTCTGAAAAAATTAAACAATCCCATATTTTTCTCTTATCGTTTGTGCAGCTTTTAGCCAGTGGAAAATTGTGCAATTTGGTTCCAACTTTTTATTTAAAATATTATCAAAATGTTCTATATATTTGAATTTTATAGAAATACTCCCACAATTCAAAATTATTAAATATATATCACTCTATCGTCATTCTATGAAATATTCCCTGAGATCTTTGAGTTTCAGAATTCTTAAAAGCACGTTGACATTTTGATGACTTTACACATACAGGGATTATCGCGGACACTGATTAACCAGACAATGGGCTATAAGACGGTGTGTATTACTATATCTCCGGGTCCGGATAGCAGTGAAATCTCCGGATTGTTCTCGCATTAATCTATCTTTTATTTAAATTTCAAATTCCTTTGTTGTAACATATGTAACATTTGAATTTTTCTTGTCAGATAATCGGGGATTATATCCTTTTTTGTATAAAAGATAGGCCTGTATTGAGGACCAGACTGGTTTAGAGTACAATTTCGCTTGATGGCATTTTAAGAGATTCGGATTAGGGGATTATTGTCTAAAGGGAGAGAGTAAATCTGATCTCATAGATTTGTGAAATAAAGAGAAAGACTGGTGATAGGATTAATAATCCGCTGCTGATAATCCAGTTTGACCCCGCTGATATTAAATAGATATACAATGTCAGAACGGCAGAGGGAGCTTTAGAGGTTCCACAAAATAGTGTCGAATTGCAAAAGGAACACCAGAACCTTTAAACAATTATTTTACATCTCAAACAAAAGATTAAACTGAATTACACAGCTTCACTTTTCGATTTTTGTTGATTTAATGAAAATGCAAATACTATCCGAATTAAGCGCGAGCTGCTGTGCATATAACAGTACTTTTTTAAATTATCATATGAAACTGCAAGATGCATTTGGTGCTCCTTATGCTAATAAGACCGAATATAATTCCCCCGTTAATTGTATAAAGGAAAGAAATATATCCATGTAATGAGCCATTTCCCAGGAGCTTGGTTGTAAGTGGCTAAGTCCCGCCCCTAACCCACTCGTATTACCAGCAGATAATGATGCGCAGTGAAGATCCCCGCCTATTGTCATGTGACCGGGAAGATAAACCTTTATTGGCTGACAACAATCAAGCAGGCGGCGGAAAATTCTTCCTTGGAGGGATGAGCATTTTATCGGCTTTTATCGAGTTATTAGGTGACAGAGATCAATGGGAAGCGTGATAAAGGACTCATCAATGATCATTACATGCGGTTCTCGCGTGTTTTACCGTATAGCTCTCGAGATATCATGAGGGAGCATCCCTACCAGCTTCACGCCAATAAGCACAAAACCCGATCTCCGTCAATGAAAGAAGAAATTTCTGTAAAGATTTCAAACGATTTTTCCTTTTCCTTTGGGCTTTAATTTATCAAATTTTAAAAAAATTAACTCGATAAAAAGTTCAATAGAATACTCAATAGAATAGGAAATTGCTTTGAAAAAAAGTAAGATGATTTTTAAAAAATATATTGAATAGATAATTTAGTAATATTTATTTAGTGTGTATAGAAATAATGCAAAAGAATAAAAACACACTGAAATAATCAATATTGTTGAATATTTTCATGTGTGATGTTCCTGCTACTAGTAGCTGATTTATGACTGAGAACTTATTGCTGAGAACTCATTGCAAGAAACAACCGACGGATCTCGTGAGATTTCCCCCCTCACAATTATCTCAAAGAGAATTTATGTGTAACACTCGGTTCAGGTGATATCAAAAATTATCTGAACGCCATACTACCAATTTTCAAAATGACTTATAACGAGATGTGCACAGTTTTCCCGGAGCGTCGAAGATGAGACTGAGACGCCCCCTAGCGGCGGAGGGTGAAGGTGGTTGCGCAGTCGCCCTGTTGCTGTAATGTGTACCAGCTGTGAGGAGAGATTCTGATGTGAGAACAGACAAAATCGGAGTTTCACAACATTACAGCATTCTTCTTGTATTCTGATAATCTAATCATTCCACGGCGGGAATTGTGCTTCCCCTTTCCTTGGTTTTGTCTGGTATTGTCAAATTGATACAGATCGAATCTCAGTCTCTGAATCCAATTTGTTTACACGTTAAAACATCACGACTGTATTTAAGAACCTGCCCAGATTTTACAGTTCACAACTGCATCAATAGAAAAATGAAATACTTTGAGATATGCTGGAGTGAACGGGGCTTCCATCTATATTATTCTAAAATATGTTGATATGATAAATTTTATAATTTTCATGCTTTTACCTTTTTAGATATAAACGGAGTGGTATAATGATATCCATTAGTGATACGAGACGAAATGTGATGATAAATGACGAATTCATCTCGTCTGATACCCTCCCATTCAAAAGATAAAATCCTTTGCCCGAACGTTCATGTTCTGAAGTATCTTTTCATGTCTTTACGTAATAACAAATTCTAGCCGTCCCGCCAAATGAAATTAATATTCGATACTTGAATTTATTAATAGATGCTCGGAAAAAGAGGGATGACAGTGAGGATAGCCCTTAAATTGGCGGTCATTAATTTTCGCGAGCACTTCAAGAGGAGTTGGATCTGCCTTCTTACTCTCTTCCTGTACTGTATCACGGGCTTCCAGATCACTATTTAATTTCTCTGTAATCTCATCAATTTGATCCGGATTCAAAGCTTTTGGTCAAAAATGACACCGCTTTATAAACTATTTATAAGAACCATTGACGATATGTAAGGTTTGTTCGGTGAAATAGATGATTAACTGCGCCGAGTTATCACCGATCTGAAGACATCGCCTAACAAATTATAAAAAAGGCTCCCTGTGAGTGTCTAATTAATCACTAATACAGTTTTATCTGTTGGGTAAAATTCAAATCCTTACCGACGCTCTACCAAGGCCCTTTTTTCCTTTTATCTCCTGATTTCTGCCATTTCCCGCCTTTTTTACATTCATAAAAGCTGCATCAAAAAGCTCCAAGACAATTAGATTTTTTGATTGTGCTGTTTAGGTGGAGCGATTTCTATTGCATTTACATTCATTATTTCTCTAAATAAACATGGAAACTTTTATACAGACAGGAAGGAAAATATTTTGGGCGTGCAATTTTCAAGACACTAATTTTATGTTTAAACAAAATCTGAACCATTTGGGATGTGGCTTATACACCTTCTGTTTAGAATTAGGTGAAAAAATCTATTCGATGCACCATCATTAATTAAGATATATTATTTCAAATTCAAAGTTCAATGTTATTTTTTTCCTTGGATATGTTTTTAATTTCTATAAAGTTTAAAATTCAATTTACCATGGTATAATCGACAGGGAAAAACAACCATCTTGATGTTATGCAGAATTGGGTGTGATGTGTGTTATATGAGATGTTCAGGTTTGCTCAGCCTTAAATACAAACATTTCATACCTTTATTGATTTATTATAATTTTCTTTTTATAGTAAAACTGACGGTGTTGGGTTTGAGTAATACGCACTAAAAATTTTTTTTATCGTATTCTCGGTTAAAAATGTGCATGTTAGGTTTTTATGATGCATTTAATAAACCGTTTTCGAGAGTTTTTACAATTGGAGAAATGTGTGCGTGATAAACTAGAAAAGGAAAATAATTACCTTATTATAAGATAAATATATGTAAATTAATAAATACATGTAAAGAAATCAATGCATAAATGGATAAATAAATAAATGGATATATAAATAAATAAATAAATAAAAACCAATGAAAATTTAAAAAATAAAACAAACAAAAGTTAAAATGAAGTACTAATAAACATGTACATTGAATGAGAATTTTTTTTTGTTTGTGGGGAGGGGGGATGGGGATGTGACTTGGTGGTTATTTGATTATGTCAAATCATTCAAAAAAATCCGGCAACAGCAACAAAGAGCTTGCTCCTCTTTTCTTTATTCATCAATAATATAAAATAATAGGCCTCAATTTCTTTCCGAGGTAATGTATGCAGATTTCCTTATTTTACTGAAGTGTCTCCACCTAATAGTTCTAACCACCAGGGAAAGGAGTCGAAACAGTGGACCAATACACGCTTACACACGTACCTTCCAGCTGAAACAACCCTATCACCATTCAAATAACTCTTTATTTACATTTATCTAGCTGGGCCGGATTGGTGGTGAGTCTATCTTGGACTCTCGGTAACACAAGCCCATCTAGATCTCCTATAGGAGGAATTTGTAAGGAAATAACAGGCGGTGTGCCGGGGATCTTCATGAACATTTGTCCTGACGATTCCGGGCAACCCCAGGGGTTTGCCTTGATTGCCTTATCGGGGACTCGCGGGTCCCTCTCAATAGCATTATCTCCCCACGATTTCCCTTTTAAGCCCCGTTATACCGCTATAGACAGGCGACGGACACCTCGAGGTGATAAGAAAACCTGAAACCACAAACGGTGACATTGCTAAGCAAAATCCCGGTATAACCACATGACAAATTTATCTGTTACTGGATTCTAATTTTTACTTTAACCTCAAATTTCAATTTGTCTTCTTCACCCAGTAAAAGAGACCTAGAAGCCCATGTTTGACCAAGATAAGCCGTAACTATACGTAAGTCTGGAAACTGATAGAGAGTACTACTGGGTGCAGTCACTGGATCCTTTGCCAAATATGGCGTCAGATATGGCGTCAAAAATAGCCAAAAGATCATACATGACAATCTGCAGTCTCTCAGTGTCACATAATAACTCTCTGAAGAGGCCTGCGGTTTTGTCTCTTCAGAACACTGAAGAATATTATAGTACATGTGTTTAACACGTTATCAATGTCTTTGGAGGTCCTTGAAAATGAACTTTTTGACTGTGCAACTGTATCAGATTCATCCCAATTTTAATTGCTCGCTGGGGACTTAAAATCAAATGTGAGATATAAACCATGTATATCCACTCTTGTTTCAAATTATCATTTACCGTGTCAGGGGGTACAACTTGGGCAAGAGTGTCTTGTGAAAGACTGCCGTTTGTTAAACAATTGTCTACTTAAGTCATTTATGTCCCGATATTATCTTACAACATTACATTAATAAAAAGTTTCAAACACTTTCCCGATGTATAAAGCAAATAGAGCAGACGGCCACCATTTCTACACAGGCCACTGGACTGGAGCTATATAATGGTTAAAAAAAAGGAGAAATAAATATAACAATTCATAAACTTGCAATAAAATGATATTAAATTAGAAACAATTTTAACATGTTCAAAGAAACTCACAACATCTGTTAGATATTTTGATGCGCATACTTTAGAGTGTGAATCATCTGTCAAAAAATTAAAATGAAGATATTTTTTTTTAAAATTCGAAATTTGTCCCGTGTTCAAAATGATTTAAACTGCGACACGCACCATTAAGCGCGCGATGCTCCAGAAGATGGTTTCTGATCCCGAATGGCTGTCATCTGACAAATGGCAACAAAAAAGAACATTTTAGGAGACCTTTTAACTCGATACAAGGTTAGATTATTTAAGTGGTTACTCTGTACAGGTATTCAGATACCCTCACCAGGTGAGCCTTGTCCAACCAGCGTGTATCATCCCCCAGGAATGGTAACCTTGAAAACGAAACCAATCAAAGCTACTTTCTCGTTCTTACAATTTACATCTGTGTTCTACTTGATAGCCGAGTGGTAATTGTTGAAGATAGAAAAGGATAGACTACCTTAAGGATGACTCGGCAATGATAGCTTTATCCCCTCGTCACAATAGATACCTGATGATGGACACTCACGTAATAGCTGGTCTCATCAAAAGGAAACCGAACGCGCCCCTTTACGTGCGATGGCCAGCTTTAAAGTATAATATTTGCGATTTGATCATCTTTAAAAAAGTTGTTCATGCTAAATGTGCCCATCAAATAAATATGAAGTTAAATACCTGAAATATCTTTAAAAAGTTATGAATTTTGTTGTATGCATGGATAAAATTATTTTTAGTGGAAAGCATTAAAATCTGCCAATAAAAGCAGAAAATAAACAATGTCTTACACAGAAGCCTGTTTGAACTGAAATTGACGAGGTACCTTCGTAATAAAATATGATTTGATTCAGACCTATCATTAACACTACAGATAGGGGTAAACTGAGGCCCAATTTGTGCCCGATTACGGAGTAGCCCGTCACACAAATTACACAAACCCGGACAGGACCTGCCTGGGAACTGGTGTAAAACATGTCATCTAGCAGTCAAATTGAGGTGTAAGGGGATAATGACAGCGATTTTAAGATTAAAGCCCGACCTTTTAAGACGAGTCATTAGTGTCTTTGATGTCTATCAAAGAAGCAACAGTGTAAAAATTGAGAAAAACAGACATTCAAACAAGAATCAAAGTCCTCTTCTGTCCCCAGCCCGAGTTCCGCTACACATGCAGATGTTGCTTTTTCGGGTGATCAGTCGCTCCACCACTATCCCGAGTCCGATCTGATAAACTTTACGACTGTATTTAAGGATTTTCTCAGGATTTCAGATAATAAGTTAATTTTGTTTAATTCAAGTAGAACGGGAAGATGAATCAAATGATTGAAATTGAATTTAAACTGGAATATCAAAGCTTTATGATGTCATTGAGATTTTTTTTATCCCGGCCTTTTAATATTTTTAAAAGAATGTGGTATGTCCGAAGTGCATGAGAAAATTTCTCATCTGTCAAAATATTGAACTCTTGGGTAATTAGCCACGCCAGAGAGAAACTGTATTCTCACCTCTCCAATTTCCCCGTGTAAGATGGAGGTTGTTTGATCAGTCGGGGGCCTCTCAGTAGAATACAAACTCAAGAAGATGGTCTATATATCAATAGAAAGTATTGGAATATTGAACTTCTTCAAAGAACAATATTGTTCTGTAAAACTAGCCTGTTCTGCAAGCGGATTATCTTTGACGTCACGACTGTCTAATTAACGCATGACTCCTACAAGAAGGTCTATTTTTCTGTACTCTAGATCAGTAGTTTTTCTTTCAAAAAACAATTTAATCCTCAAAAAGGGTTTATAAATATTGATAATGATGACAAGTTTTACATTATCGTTGATTTGAAAAAAAGAACTCTTGTGGTTAAATATTAGTACCCGAGGAATTACTTGGGCGTTCTTATTCACTGAATTCTTGTTTCAATTCAGCTTGTTGAGTCCCATAGAATCAGAAATTGCGACTGGGAAAGCAAAGCGTAAAGGGGATAAGAATCTGTCAACTGGGACAACTAATATTATTATGAATCGCACGGTTAGTGTTTACAACAGTTCATTTCATTGTTTGGGATCGATTTGACGGCAATTCACCTGAAATCACCTCAAAAATTGATGTGTTTTAACATTCCTCGGCGACATGTTCAGCATGCAATCTGTTGCTATTCTCCCCGTGTCCGTCCGTGAGTCGACAGCCCTCCTCGGACGAGTGGGTCCTTTATCGTTCGGACAGATGCCAGATCCGACCAAGATAACGGAACGCTGCTTTCTCCCCCTTCAAATCTGCAATAAAACTGATTGGTCATTAAAACAGATCTTAGCGATCCCATAAGCTCCTATAATTGCTTATCTGTTATGAGGGTGAAAGATATATATGGGTTGATTTCATGACCAGGGGCTTGAATTGGGAGGAGGATATTGGTCCGGGAGTCGGGTTTCGGTTCTCTCGATGACCAAAGCCCAGGATGACAAATACCTGGTGTCATATAGTTGACCTAATAGCTAGAAACATGGAGTAACTGAATATTCTTAATGCGACACCACCCGAAATTCTTGACTAGTGAACATTCTATAACCGCTACTTTGTGCAGATTTCAATGCCAGCTGGAGCAAAACCAGAAAGTCTGTTTAAAAGTTGTTTTAATCGACAAGACTTAATCAGATAAGTATCCAGATTTTCATCTCCTGATATGCATTGTTAAAATAACAATCAGGACTTTATATTTAAATAAATTTTATCGATTTAAAATCACGAAAGATCAATCTCGGGAGGTATCTTTGATGATCGATCGCATATCTGTAATCCCTTAAGAAAACTTTCCCCTGTCCACTTTCTTAACAATAGCAAGAAGTTTTGATTTGACACATCCAGATGGGTTTTAACAAGACAGTTCCAACACCCACAAAGACTTCGCATTCACTTAGAAAAGACAATATTTGCCGATGATATTACGCGTCCTATTGTGGAATTGTTTGCATGTCGAACCCGACAATATGTCCATTAGCATGGTCAAGGGGTTCTTGTGGATTCAGAGAGAAGATTGAATAGATACTAATATCTTCTGGTGTATTGAGGCGCTACAAGAGGCTTTTAGGGAGAGTGTCACCTTCTTGTTGCTACTTGGGATATGAGGAATAATAATGACACTTCGGTCTCTTTCATGTCTAACATTCAAAGCTTTTTGTTATCCTGCCAAAACGTCATAGTAAAATTTATAAAAACAGTACATTTTCATTATTTGTACTTCATCTGGGGATTTTACATTGTTACACCTATATCTAATTGCAATGGTACTTGGTCTACATCAAACACTCAGGCGCTGGCGTGTTCGGACAATGCACCGAGGTCTCCGTTTGACCCCTCCCTCAGTGCAAAAATGAAGCGGTGTGGGGCCTTTGTAAAAAACATGCAAACCTGTATGATATTACTACATCCTTTCACCTTTACTCAGGTGAGATTTACCTGCAGCCTACTATTTCCTTTCATCTTTTCGCTGACTGATGATGATGCTAAGCGATAAGCGCGGGCCAGAGCGTGTACTAACTCTCACCAAATACCGCTCTGTTTTAAATAGATGATTATTGTATTGCATTCATAATGCAATATGAACTTGAGATCTTTCACAGGTGTGTAATAATCATATTTCTGCATGTAATAAGTTCAGATGAAGATAAAGAGATTACGGAGGTATGAGACAATTGCACGTCACGTGATCACGACAACTCGCTGGGTGGGGTGGACTTGGATCGTATTAGGCTACTTACAGGCGACGTAGGTCAGAATCCCACAGTAGCAATCCGTGTTCAGAAACTCTCACGGAGAATGAGATTCTACGAGAGTTATTCGTGACGCAACTGTTCTCGTTTTACATTAAAATCACAGGTGACGGTCTCAAAACAAGATTTCTCTTTTTGCTTTGTGTTAAAAGTCAAAACTTGATCACGTAAAGGTGAGAGAGACCGCAGGGTCTTTGGGAAGATGTCGCTTACAATGTTCAATAAGATAGTTGTTTGTGCGGGACACACGAGATGGCTCGGGTACCGGTTCACCCCGCTAGATTCTATTTCAGCCTTACAATGGATCGTAAGCCATAGTGAGACAGCACATTCCCTTCAAATTCAACATTTCAACAAAATGATTCATTGATAACTGATACTTTGAAAAAAGTCTCATGAAAAGAGCGGATGACATGGTTAAGTTTGCTTATCTATTTCTACTTTATATTTCCTGTGTAATTTGGAAATAAAACCTTATGATGAATTCAAATATATTCTATATTTGATAGTGTAGTGTCCTGTCACATCTGTTTTGCACACATAAGATGATAATTTTATTCCAAATTGATATGCTAAATCATCATATTTACAATTGAAACCGTCATTTTCTCCGCTATTCATTTTGTACTTAAGTGCTTAAATGAATGTCTCTGCAATCTGGACAAACATCCTTTTCAAAATAATTTTTACAGCTCTGCATATCTTAATACAGTCTTATATGTACTATATGAGGCGCCTTGAGATATACACAAGTTGTTTTGATACTACTTAATCTTTGCCCATATATGTCTACAACGGAATCAAAATGAATTTGATCAAGAACTCTCAAACTTAGCTCTTCACCAATTATGTTTGATCTTTCTTAATTAAGAGAATAGCGCGTTCCCGCCCCGACACTGACTTCCGGTACATACTCATCACAGCACCGGCAGATCATTGGATATCGATACCACATCCTACAAAAGATATTTCTTTTTCAATAAAAACACAATTTTTGTCCGAGTCTAATACATTGACAGCAGCGGCCTCTGCGCAGATAGATGACTTAAGGATTATTAAAAAACCCAAATTAAACCATCAACAGATGGTTCTTCATAAAGTGTCTCAATAATACCAAATCAATTGGAGAAAATCAAGAGACAAGAATCATTCCGGATGGGTTTGATTGTTTCGTCCCTGGTTACGGAGAAGTACGAGGTGCTCCGATGACACGTTGTGGTCATCAAGCGCGCCCCGAGATTGATGCTGGTGTCACCCATTCTTAGGCCGGCCCTGGTAATGACAATAAGATGGCGACCTGATGTTGCTGATGAGAAAAGCACATAGAGGCGGCAACACTGCTTTTTCTGTTAATCTAAGTCCATTGTGTACCGACAACATCTTATCTCTTACTCATCTGTGGCATTCTTTTGTCATAACCGGTTCGATATTGTCTGTTGCTTCAATTATAAATGTATTTACCTTTGCTTTTTTGCCACTCATCTTATCTTCATATGAACAGCTATTGGATTCAATATTTTTCAAGATCTGAATCAATTTCATTAGTTTGTTTACTATTAAATCTTTGGTTTGCCAATCACCGTATTTTCTTTTCAATAAGTTATACCGGAACATTGTTTCGTTTGGTGTCGGTTGCGGGCGGAGTTTTAGGAATGCTAGGACTCGGACACGCGCAACCAGACGGGTACCCACCGATTATAAGGTTTATCTAGCTCTTCCCTGCAGAATCTGAAACTCATTGTCAACAGAAACAGTCTGCCTTTATTGACACACTTAAGGATAAAAAGATATATTAAATTGTTAATTGGTGTCCACTGAGTAAGAAGCTATGGTATCTTATCTCTGAAGTCAGCCAAATTAGCGCAATTGTCAAACCCCGCGCGCGACTTTGTTTGTATGGCGGACTTGGTTATTAAATGTGTCGAGATTTGCCGGAAGTGCCTACTGATTTGTACTTGAAATTAATCTTAGATTTTCAGAGACTGTTGATGCAACTCTGTGTCCATCTGCTCTGTGCTCTCCAAAGTCCCTCGCAAATCATTCTTAATTTTCCGTCTTTTTCAAAGAGCAATGCTCAGAACTTCAGTTTATTAAATTCAGCAGGGTTTTGTGGAACTTGATGAAAGTGAATTTTATGTTTTTGTGACAATGCAGATAATTAGCACGTTCGAGTAGACACATATTTGTGACGACATGAAATGATTGGGCAAATGCGAGACAGTGTTTCTTCATATTAAATTCAAATTGACATGAAAGTGATATGGCAAAGTGACATTTTTCTCCAAATCGCTTCTAATGACAAGTAATTTGTGGTCCTTAATGTTTAAAGTCTCAGCACAAAGATACAGTAATTTAATTCTATTTAATAACCAGATCAAAAGAGCAAAGAGAGTGAGTGGAGAATTGTGCAATCACACCCTGGTCTACCATCACTATTAACCCCTCTCATAAAACACTTTGTTATACGTGTCTAATCGAAAAATAGTTCTGTCAAAAGAATTTTTAAATGAATTTTGTATTTCCTTGTGAAAGTGAACTGATTATCTCCATTGTTGAAAGCTGCAATTAAATCTTAGCATTTGAGACATGTGCACACATCCCCTACATTAATTAGCTTGTTTCATCTTCTCATCATTGGTTTGTTGTCCTCGGAGAAGAGTAACAGCAATGCTCATCAATTACGTCATTAGGTCTCTTAATGACGCAGTTGACACCAGAGGGGACCATGCTACAAAGCTTTACTAGGCCAGTGTTTCACAGGAACCTGATGTTATGCTTTTTTCTCGTAATACAAAAATATACCTCCCCCTATCTTATAAATATTATTAGGAACGGGTACATTTTTCATTGCTAGAAAAATATGTATAACGTCATGTGCATATGGGGTTTTTCCTATACAATGTGCATCGCAGACCTAATTCAATTATAAGTAAATCATTTTTCAATTCATAAATTAGTTATTTTGAATTGAAAATTAGTAAATTGGGATTTATTCGTTCAAGCACCCTTTCTTTTAAAAATGGTTTATCTCTTTGAAATTACTAAAAGACTGCAAAGACGGTCAGACGGGTTAAAAGAAAGGGGGAAAATCCATCTCTAGCATCCGGGGCTGGGTGTTTGAGGTCCTGACGATTCACGCTACAGCGGATTGCCACCCAAGATCACCCCCGACTCATCAGAATGCCATCTCGGATTTCAATACCCTCGACTTAAAGCAGATAATGAACAAGATGCTTTTTTAATTTCAGAAGTATTTTTACAATAATTCGGGCTGTAAATTCTGGATTCGATATAACGTGCACTGATCCTTTCATCCCGCCGCCCCTACACAAATTGAACTTGTATTTTCCACTACATAATTTACCCATAGGACAGTTCACAAACAGAAGGATACATCAAATTGATCAATCAAACTCTTTTTTAAAGCTCTCTCTCTCTCTCTGTTTCGTTTTCCACACCCCCAGAAAGCATATGAGTCATTCCAATATTTAGATTTAATTTAAGATTGTTAGAAAGATAAAAAGGAGACTTCTCTTCATTTAATATTTCAACCCATTTCTTTTGAAGCCGTGAAATACAATAAATCACATGACATAGGGATTCCATCGTCGAAGTTGCTTTACTTATTACAAAGTGTTAGTCTAGATTCAAATTGATATGCCTCATTAATTTGTTATTATTAAATAGTATCTCGGTAGGTATGAGATATGAGTTATAGATTTTATGACGACACCTGGGTTGATTGAAGATGTAAGTTTATCACCTATGATCGCACAGGGTAACACACACTATAGATTAACACTTCGTTATTACTGTCATTTCTGATATAATTTAAAAATTCAATAAAGTCTTGTCATCTACAAACTTTGATTTTTTGTAAAGGACATAACATTTGTAGCAGTCGTAGTGTTATTCTTGTCTTCCATGCAGGCTTTAATAAATTTCAATTTTCCAAGGGGTGGTCCCGAACCCGCCCCCCTCCCCCCACCCGACACCGCCTCTAGATCCGCTCATGAGGCATACATGTGTATTTTGTTTCTACATTTTCTATGGTTAATGGTGTACAGTTTATATTTATGATCTTAATGATGCAATTGAATTTGACCACTTCAGATCGTAGATTGATATCGCTTCAATATGGCTACATCTTGTGTCTTCAGTACCGCGGTATCTTTACGAAAATAAACTTCCAGGGAAAACTGCACAGTCTCTTTGAATGACAGAAATTGTCAATGCGCATGACGATTGTCTCTCACAAATTTCATTATTTTCCGAATTAAATCGCCTGGTCGCTCCGGATCTGACAATGAATTCTCGACCGGAAACCGCGACGTCATTTTCATTTCGATGTCACTTTCGAAATTAGTTTTCTCAATTTTATCAAGGTTGTCAATGCGCTTGACTTCTTTTTTCAAAAAGTTCGAGAAATCGCGTAGAAAATGGACATATTTTCTAAGAGACACTAAAAGTTTTCATTAGTCTGCGTTGATAGAGCGCTAACTGCAGACATATTTACTAATGAATCGGACAGACGGATTTACAAGTTAGTTACGCTGCTTGATATTGGATTGAATTCAAAGATTGAGGACAAAAATAATGCTTTGCTTAGTATAAAAGAATGCTAAAGTTTGTATGTCATGGCGTAAAGCAGTTGCTAATCAAACTATGCAATGAATTTTTGCTTACATTTAGAGATAATGTTGGAAGATTTCTCGAAAATGTTTATTTTATTTTATTTATTCATTCTGTTTCACAAATTACCAAAACAATTTGAAGACATTGTGGTTATTAATATCTATAAAAATAACATTGTCAATTCCACACTTGATGATACTGGAAAAGTTGTTCCATAACTGCTCAACAAGAAGTAATTTCACAGAACTAAAAAGAAACCTAATCGTTGTAATCTAGAACTCGCATTAAATACTGCAAGTTTTATGGAAACTATTAGAGACGTTTAGCTGATATCAAATTAGTACCCCTCTTCCTATTTTATGAATCCAAAAACTGTTTAATTCTGACAATGAAATATTCGAGCCTATTATCTAGTTCGTGTACAGCCTCTTAATGATAAAATAAAACAAGAAAAAATCATCGAAATTCTGTATTTAATTAAAAGATCAATTCTACGACTGATGGTTGGATACTGATAACAGCACTGTATACTGAACGTCGCAATCGAACGCGACAGCGCCGGGACATTTAAGGTCTCCGATTACGGTTTTCTCCGCGGCGCACATCCTGACGCAGGGCCCATTTTCTAATCCTTCCGTAGTCTCGACATCCTCTCCACTCATCAAACCAGATGATAATCCCAGCCCCGGCTTTTCAATTCCGTCCGCAGCTTTTATTTTCACCCAAATCATCATTGTTATCACTGTTGCCGGGATAAGAGAAGTTTCGGTGATTTTTCCTTAAATTAGCTTATAATTACACCCCAATTACATCGATCCGCGGCTATTAAATTGTCTCTTAAGTTGTTCGTTTTGTGAAAAGTAAACGATTAATATTAATAAAACCGTTTGCTTGGTTTTTAATTTCATCTGATAAGGCGCGACTAGCATCCTCCGTAAGGTTGCTACAAACTGCTTTTCTATTGTCTAACCTAAGGCCATTGTCATAACATGATTGCGTCGATTCCCGCTAAGTCACGCTAATCTAACGGGCTTTCTATGGCGGCACCTTCATTTTCAATAATTACAGCTTCTGATTTTTTTGTTTTTTATTGACACTGCCTCTTTTCATTGAACATAAATTATTACAGCGCTTTCACGGACAATTTTCAAAGCTACTTGTGGAATAAATCTTATAAACCGAAAACTTCTTGGAATATTCAATAACAAAATATTGACAGAGCTTTGGTTATTTATTA
Source organism: Magallana nippona (assembly GCA_033439105.1). Classification (NCBI taxonomy): domain Eukaryota; kingdom Metazoa; phylum Mollusca; class Bivalvia; order Ostreida; family Ostreidae; genus Magallana; species Magallana nippona. The sequence continues at coordinate 46,381,491 of CM065922.1, read as the reverse complement.
ATATTGTCCGTAATTGGAGGGACATGTTTGTTGAAAAAAAAAGTGAACAATTGAAAAACATTTTTTTAAAAAGTTTATACGATCTCACTTTGCTAACTTTATTCTAAAATTTTAATTTTTTTAAGTTTTCAACCCTTGTCAATTATGTTCATTTTAACATATTAATAATGTTGATCATGTTCCTTTAAATAAATATTTTTGTGTCTTAAATCATTACACATGTAAATATTTTGTGAATATTTATCAAATAATTTTCGAAGAATTCATTAAACCTTATGCTGCTTTTCCCTCCTAAAATATAACATATATATATACATACTCGTCAAAACCTTATGTAATATTGAATATATATTTTTTGTAAAGTCTTATAAAAAAGCAACGATTCTATTTCCTTTATTTTGTTTTACATAACTACCACAAAAAGATAACCTTTAATTTACAATACAAAACTCTTTAAAAAGTCAAATAAAATAGGCAATGAAGTAAATTACAAATAACTCTTTTCATAATATTTATGGTTTATGCCATTAAATGATATTTAGAATACTAGATAAAATTTGTAAAACCCTCTCATCAAATGGTTACTCATACCGGTTTCATGGGGTTTTTGGTGTACTCTTATTAAAATTGGAATGTCTATAGATTTCTTAATATTCAATTTCATATAAGAATTTTCTCTCCGTAGCTGGTCGGGTTTTAAATGACAGCTTCGTTTGTTTGTTTATTTTTTGTAAGTATGTACCCTATTGGCGCTGTCATTAAAAGCAATGATGACATTCTGAGAAGTCAGTTGTGCAAGACTCGGCCTTTTCTCTAGACAATTAGGTTGATGTCTTTTGGATTCCTCAATTCGAACTAAAGCACGCATTATAGAGCTGTAAAAAGGGAAAATTAACAGGTGTTTTCTAACACCTGTACAAATTAGTCTGAATAAGACGTCTCCCATTTTTCTGTCAGTAAATTGCTATTTCTGTTTGTAAAAGTTAGGTTTTTGATCTCGTGGGAAATTGTTTTATTCTGCTGATTTATGTTACTGGAATATGAACCCGTCTCTTTCCAAGCGCCGTGTTATTAAAAAAACATCTCAAATGAATAAAAGCTTATACACATCTAGTATCACTTTCAAAAGTTTTGAAAAAACTATTTTGTTTTCAACAGATGGTAGTGATGAAGAGTACGAGACAGCTGAGGATGTGCATGATGAAATTAATCCAGTAGCATCCACTTCCGGGGAAGTAAAGTCTGAACATCCTCCGGTCTACATCCCGGAAGATATTCCGATTCCTGACCGGTTTGAGTTGCGGGAGTCTCGTGCGTTTCCGGGACTGGGAGTCTGGACCAAGCAACTCGTACAGAGAGGAGAAAAGTTCGGACCTTTCTCAGGGGTGCTATCACTTACGTCCAACAACTCGGCAACCTCATGGAAGGTAGGCTTTGTACAATTACAAATTCCAACAACTTACCTGTCCACAGGTGTGAAAACTACAAAAAACACGGAAATCTTCTATGCATTTACAACAGTCATAAATCATTTATCAAAGATAACGAAAAAATAAATTCAGGATTCAATAAATGATTTCACTAAAGACTTTTAATGAAAGTGTATACGAGTTTTAATACCCGTGCTTTTAATAATTCAAGAATGGAAAAGTGATTAAATCGCCTATCTGCCGACAATAAGTACACATACATTCTTATCCTTTTCTATATCTCTAAGACATGGCTTCGAATTGTACCCAATTATATCGCTTAAGCTGAGAATGATAGCAGGATTGTCATTGTTTGAAATGGATACGGACAAAGTTATGACTATTTATAACACAAAATGCATTAACAGATAAAGGGCCGTCAAACTGTAGACACAAATACAAGCCTGTTATATAACCGTGTATATACATTTCTACATCTGAGGGGCGGTTATATCAGCCATTGCATCAAGGTTATGTAGATAAAGTGCGGTGCATCATAAATTTCATCAAATTAAACAGTGTTTGTGTGCCTTGTTTGATTTGATAACCCTCAAATTAAGATAAGGCGTGTTCCCTTTGTTTGCTCGGTGATTCTTTAGAGTAGGCCAGATATTTGAGAAGTTTTTATCTTGTTTGTCACTGGCAATCTAAACAATCTCGGATTGTCACAAATTTGTGCATCACGGAATCACTTTGGGTTTTAGTTTCTCACATCGCGGGACTGTGTACTGTTGGGCCGCCGGACACGCGCTCTAAAACAAAAGATCCCCCACAAAATAGGGGATATACCGTATCATAGTTCCCGTATTATAGGTAATTCAAGAGGACAAAAATACTGTTTCCCTGTCTAACGAATATAATGACATATAGGTCAAAGTTATGAAATGATGTGCACACTTTGGTTATTAAAAATGGAGTTCTGAACATGTTGGTGCACACGGATTTCTGTGCCTTATTTTTTCACACTGTTAATCATTAGTCTCAATTTTCCCATTTCATTAGCGTGTCGGCCACTTGAAGAAAAAGCACCACTCTTTATAGTACTTTATAACTATCACTTCACTGTACTGTACAGAAAAAGAGTTTCTTATTCTGTAGTTCTAAATCTACTAAGGACTAGCGACATGTACTTAAGCGGCCATGCATCTTGAGCTCACCAGGCGTACGTAGAAACAAGATATCAATCTTTATTCCATGTGTATTGTTTCCTGTCGATTCTCCGATTCTTATGTTCCATTATTGCCAAGTTCTATGCTGTCATTGAAGATCTTCGTAAAAATTCTATTTGAAAAAAATTGACATGAACTTTTCATTAAAAGATGAATCTGAGATATTGATAATGCAATCACGATGGCATCTGACCACAGCGCCCCCTGGGTCGCTTCTTTTTCACTCTCACACAAGCGGAATGGATATTAGCCGATCTTTATTGAATAAATAGCTTTGTTATCAAATTTAATTAAGACCTATTACAGTATTGATTTCGCGGCGACAACTGCTTATTGTCGCGGTGTATGGAGAGTTTGAGTCTCAGTCTTTCCAATGATATGATACGTACAGGAGATGATGGATTGGAATCATTCCCTTTATCAAAGATATCGATGGGTTTCAAGATGACAGCTAACCCGATATTCTGATATTTTATACTGCCAATGACTTGTGTTGCAAAAACAACTCGATTAAAGTTTTTTCGTGTATGAATGCTTCTTCTTATGCAATCGTAAATGACTGTCTGTTCTCCAGCCAAACACCTCCATGAATCATCCCCGGTATTTCAAATCGATGTCACCTAGAATTTTTCCGCAAACCTTAAGGTCAAAGAAACTGTCTCGAAACATTCTCTTCCCACATTCTGAGAACAGAGCAATTTATCTCGCTGGAAGAGATACATAATGAAGCGAATATCGGAGACAAATTCTTTTTGACTTTTTCATTAAGTGATATTAAATAGATTTGTCCGGTTCTTTGGGGTTCCTTGGAGACATTCGGACGATCTGGGCTCGGGAAACGATGGGATTTCGTGAATTGCAAGTGGACAACTAACAACCCGAGCTATCGTGTGATTAATAGAAATACGCTTGTAACCGACCCCTTCAATTTATCTTGTCCTTTTCCTGAATTAAGGTGTAATGAAGTGAATAAAAGCTCTCAAACAGGGCTCACGCGGCCATTACAATGACTGAACGACGAATTGGTCAACTGCTCTTCCCATCACTCTGTAATATCAAACGCTGCTTCCTCCATATTTTGAAATTCTGTTTTTAAAAAGTACTGTTTGGAATCATGATGACAAGAAAATTAAAATCAGTGTCAAATAGATGTTTTTCTAAGTGCAGCAGCTTATCCAAATAATGGTACATGTCAAACATTTCATTGAACAAAGTTACATTTGTTCCAGAATAGATAAGCCATGCATATATTTTTGACAAAAAACTCTCAATTTAATATCAATTTATTACAAAATAAGGTTGTTGCAATTTCCAGATAATGCTGGGAAATTTTTGCAAAGAATGTTCATATTGGGATGGAACAATGTCAGACATCACAACTGAGGAGGATTAAGGTGTCTCTGGTCAGTTAGGGGGGCGGGGACAGATAAACCCCGCCGCCTGAGTGGTCAAATGACTGTTCATCCGGGTAATGCAACAACCAGTGATGAGCTCAAGCAGAAGTAATGACGTCACAGATGTGCACAAAATATTAGATAAATCTTGTAGTAGATTAGAATATTATATAGTAACAGGTGCTTTTTTATATCTGGAGTTTTTGACATAGTTTACGCAGAGACAACAAATTTCTCACAGAAAATTCATTTCCCAAATAAAATTTGAATCCATTTCATTTGTGTACTGATTGTGGTTATCTTAACTTAAACAACAGCAATGTGATTTCTGAGTTCTTCCGGTTTCCTTTATCAATGTATATTGTATCTACAATTGTCTGCAGACATTGGAATAAAATTCACACGATGTGGTGTGTTTGGACAGTGCCACACATTGGTGGCACCTCTGCAAGTTCCGAGTCTGCGCGCCATAATTACCCCGCTTTGTAACTCGCACATTATTTGATGGAGATAAGAAAGCGAGGCATGTAATAGAAAAATCAACAGGCATCGTAAGAAGAGAGGCATGGAAAATGAATTTCACATTTTTGTCGGCTGATCTTCGTCACGTGTTGACACTAGCGGGAAGATGTGTGGGAAAATAGCTAGGGATGCAGATATCTGTCTGTTTGTCATTCGATAAACCGTCATCCTCGCAAAAACATATGTATCTGTATGGTCATGTGTTGTTTCTCCTCTTCAAGAGTCCCACGCGATGAGAGAGAAAGAAAAGAAAGAGAGAGAAAGAGAGAGCCTGTCCTTATCCTTTCTAATTATATATCAATATGTTTTATTATGCAACATGCGCCCGTTCAGGACATGGTAATCTTCAAGCGCTAGCAAAGTTCATGTCCCGTCATAGGTGGTTATCTAGGGCGAGTTAAGCATGAAATTATGTAAATTAATTACAAATTGGAAACATGGTGTTGTCTATATTAGGGACACTGGTTATCTGGGCGAAACGCAAAGTTTGTCTCTTTCATCTTATCTCAGCTTGGTGCAGCTTCATATAGTATATATGAAGGCCTATTATATCATTAGGTCGCAATTTCAAATAAAAATGGTGAAAAAAAAATCAAAATGGCGTCTTTCTTAAGGTGACAAAATATCTGTCTCCAGAAGACAAAACCAGTAGCGGCTAGGACGGTGGTTCCCGGTTTGGATTCCGTAGTGCTTCCGGAAACTCTCAAGAAAGTATAGCACGATTACTAAGTGCGGCATCTCTGTCTTACAAAGATTTCATTAATGGGAGCGAATCTTTCTTAACCTTTTTAAGAGATCTTAAGAGCAGGATGCAATCTAGGAGCATGATAATTTCACAGGATATCTGAATCATCTCGGTCATTTCTTAAATAACTTGTCCAATGCTGTATTGTTTGAAGCTATTTTTCATAAGCATACTAGACTCATATTTATCCATGTTTTCTTTGACAACATTAAGTTAAAATTTTGTTAAATGTTTATCTATCTATTTGTTATGATAAAAACTATACAAAAACTATTTATTTATCTATTTGGGATAATTTAATAGCGGAGTATGATTTCACAGCCTTATTAGCGCCATAAAAATTGAGAAAAGATCTCATCACAATGGTATCTTACATACACTTGCTTTGTTGCGGTGTCTGGAAGTTTCATTCCCAGGCTTTATTAGAGAATCTCAGCTCTGAATTCTGGGTGATAATGATGGGAAAGTAAAAATGACACTGGTTCTAACAAACCGCAGATCTTCCGCTCCCCCCAACATGTGGCTCCTGTCACCCCTGGTCGGAACTCTATATAGCCCCACTTTTAATACTCTACCCATAGCATAGACAACACCCAGACTCCAAGGTAGGTACAGAACTCCGTGGCTGTGTTTGGTTTTTACCATAAGTTTATTTTGATATTGGGTTAAATAGTGCGTACTGTCTTGACGCAATAGGTAAACAACTTGAGTCTTTGTTTTTAAAGGACAATATCGTGTATTTGATTGTTTATGTGTTGTTGTTGTTGTGCATTGGTATTGACGTAACGAATGCAATTTTGTGCAGCGTCTTGCGTCCCACTTTTCTGTCATGCTGTCAAGTGCTCATGTAGATTGTCTGTATGACCAGTGAGAGGGGCATACAACCCCCCCTCCCGACAAATGTGCGTGTTCAACTGCACCTAACGAAACTGCTAAATGATCCTTTTTAAAAATATTTAATGAAAGTCTTGTTCCTTTTCAACTAAAACCTTATTTAAATGACTAATAAACGAAATATGTTAATATAAAATTACGATCCTCATTTAAAGGGCGCTAGAAACGAGCGCTTACGACAAGAGAATTTGAGTTTGTCAACAAGTTAATTGTCGTTTCTGCGGGAAGACGGGGACGTTAATTTGATGTATCATGCCATATCCCCAGCGCTACAGCATCCCCGCGACTCGTGACCCTCCGCCGGGGTGATTGCTTATCGAGGGAGCAGCGCGGGGAGAGTTCATTGTAGTGCTTGACATTATCATGTTAGATTTTGTCGCGACGGAGGACAATTTATAAGATACACTGTGTATCCATCACAGTTCTCATTACAGATGCATGTTGCAATCCAATGAATACTTATCTTTTAATTTGTCTCACAGTGATCAGAGAATAAAAAAAGGTTTATTACGTGAGCCCCGTCCTGCGTCGCAAATACCAACGGTATCAGTTTGATATGCCGCGCGTTACTGGTTAAGTTGAGCATTGAAGAAACAAGTCCATGGCCAATACTGGACATGAGTCAGTAATCTGTGCTTTCTATAGGTTCATCCAGTAATCTGCTTTCTGGAGATTTTTAAAGAACTTAAAATCACAATCCGAAGTCACGACGTAGAAATCGGATCGGCGTGGAACATTTGTATCGATATCTGTTTATAAGCACAAAATTGGTGACAGATTGGAGTCATTAAAACTGAAAACATTTGTTTAAATGTTCTTATATTGAGCATTTTTAAAAGCACAAGGCATAGTGTGCAACTGTAAATGTCAGCTCAATTTTTTGTAGATAAGATCATTGAACAAGAAAAATTAATTTTAAGATTTTTGTTTCGGCTAAGCTTTTTCAGAGATCTCAATAAAAAAGCAGTATTCATCAAAACAAAACAAAAAGGAACAATAACAGTTTCTTGTGTCGCTTTCTGTAGAGTACAGGGACTGGAGAGTGCCTTTTTATAGATATTGATTGCCAGGTGTCAGAAGTATTTGGAGAAAAATAAAATACCGTGCCGAACATAACATTTATTAAAGTTGATTTTCTAAAGAAAAAAATATTTAAAAATGAAAACTTTAATGATACCATTAAATACACAAAATGTCATGTTCTGATAATGAGATCCCATGCTAGCGAGCGGAGAGTGATTGGAGAGTGACAATGAGAGCAAGTCGGGTTCGTCCTCCCTTGGTTCTGTGCTGATGTGTGAACAAACCTCAGGACCCCGCGAGAGAATGTTCGTCACATTGTTCGACGAAGATACGGGGAGGAGCGAATTTGGCGCGTTCAATAAGCAGACGAGAGGCACTGGGTACATAGGTTTCTTGGAGGCATTGTCAGAGGACAATAGAGACGATGTATAATCTAGCCCTGTTAATATCGCTCTTGTCAATCGCCGTCCCATCTTATTTATTCGGAATTTAATTGAAAAATTATAATCTTTTTAATTCTTAACGTAAAAAAATATACCGTTTGACCCAAGTCCTCGTCGATACTTAATTCTGTTGTCAAATTGATCTTTAATCGTGGGTAAAGCAGTTTTTAAAATTAATGAAAAAAATGCCGGGATGTAATCTTCTCATGTTGTATCTAAAAATACAATGAGTGTTGGAATTCCGATCTCTCGACGTGTCATCTCTAAGGACCGGGGACAAATGATTATTTTCTCCGCTGAAGTAGCTCTCAAATTAGAAATTTTTATATTAATAATATGGCAAACTAAATGAACAGATTCACAGATGCAATAACCCGAGATATTTGAACCAGATCTTCCATTTGTAATTCGTTCACCAAAGTGCAATGTCACCCCATTAAGATTCAATTTATAAATTTTTAAATTTGCGAAATGACTAATTTAATGTTACATTGAATACGAAGAGTTATAAAGTTGTTTACGGTGTTTTTGGGGGGTAGGCCTCGGCCATATGCAGAGGCAACACTGTGAGATTTCGGCGAGATTTCATCGGTGGCAATCGACTGCCTCCATTCCGAGGTGTAAGCGATGATGCGTCATTAATTTTTCTGTTTAAAAATCATATTTCAAAAAATGACAAGATTGTTTGCATTAGTGCCATCTCAGTGGGCATCGGGAGACGTCTGTGAAATATTTTCATTTACAATTAAGGATCCCCGCTCTGGCTTCCAAGAGTTTCTCCCTGAACACATGGTTGAGCTTCGACGTCGTGAGATTTTGTTTCGGAGGTTGAGAAATAAACAATCTTTATCGAAGGTCAAATGATCGTCCTCAGTCTGATCAAAATAAACAACTTCTAGTCTAACCTAGTTCTTTAAGTTTTGGCTTGTAGGATTTCTCTAATTATAAACAATAAATTCGCCCACATCCATTACATTTAAACTCTGTACGTGTTAAACATATCATTTATAAGATGTGTGGGTACATCGTATTTGCAATTAAGATAAGTTTTAGATTTTAATCTTTAAAAAACCCCACTATTTTATATTATAATTACATACATACAGATAGATCACTGAAAAATATTGAACGTGAGTATTTAAGGAAAGTATAAATATGATGCAATGTATTTCTTTTTATCGGGAGTTGTTTCGTTTAAACAGGATGTATATCAAATAACTTTACAGATGGTAATATTGTGATAAAAGCAGACATAAAATATTTTCAGAAATATGCCATTTGTTTACATGCTCCTGGCCGCATGATACAATATAAAAACCCTCGAGAAGGCATGTTAAAGGAAAGTGTGTGTGATGCAGTCATCAATGACCCACCGAGAGGGCCACAATAGACCGATTATCTCTTGTCCAAACAGTTGTCCCTTGCACAATAGCGCCAAAATAAGATGATAGCGCTCTGAATGAGGCCGTGTCGCTTTAGTTTGTTAAGTTGGAACATCTCACTCTACTGCTATTTTAAATATGCCCCGGTGTCATCTTTATACAATGCTTGTTTGAGTTATGTCATCATTTAAAGTGTGTTATGTTTTGGGGAGCTTGGATCGGCCTGGGAAGCCCAAGATGTCAGAGATAAGGGGGAAGACAGTGTGTGTCGTAACTGGGGAAGAGTTTCCCAGGAGTTTGTCTCTAACGGAATGCAGACAATTTCATTTTAATAGGAAACATTTGTAAATGTTTAGAAATCATATATTTTATGAGAAAAGACAGTGTACGGGGACGCTGCGGGGTTGCGTGTCTTCTCGCTGGTTTCTGCCATCAAACATGGAAAGCAATGGTTGATGATAAAAGTCGAACCAACACGGTCACGCCGCCATTAATATAAACATCTGTAATTCATATAATTTAACGATTATTTTTTCTTTATTAAAAAAGAATATAAGAGGTGCGGAAATTAAAGATTTAAAGTTTTTCTGGAGAATCTGGCTAATAAGGACGGGGACCAGATGTCATGAAGGCATGTTTTCAGCAAGGACTGAACACAACCAAATGTTAAAATTGCAAATGACTCGTTAATAGGGAAATATTTGCATCATCATACGCTAGCAGCGTATGATATTTTCTAATTAGTATATGTAGCTAGAATTATCTCTCAAATCTAGTTTTAATTCGCCATGATGATCTAACCACCATTTCTTCTCTGGTTCCGAAATGTCAACGGATGGATGTTCACTCGGAGTGACTGCATTAAGGACGATTGTTATTATTAGCGATGACTAACAATTTGCAAATGATGACAAACTAGGTCCGCACAATTAACAATGTTTCGCAGAGTCCTTTCATATATTCCTCGTCAACATTTTCGCATCAGGAGCATTCAAAATACCATTGCCCAGCTAAGGTTAATCATGTCGATCCAAATTGTTTCGAAAATTAAATAAATGTTCAATCTGTTTCGATTCGATGCCTTCACTGAGAAATAATTCAATAAAAATGTAAACCTGGTCGAACAAAGAACGTGTCACTCAGGTGAAAGTTATTTATGTATTGAGCAGGCCCCTCTTTCGTCTGTATGCATCGCATCGAACGCACCAGCAGACAGGTGCGCTGTTTCTAGCAGTGTCAATGCTGCCTAATCTTTCCTAATTTTATGTTGCTTTTTAACAAATACATTGGTCTGCAAAAACGGGTGCAACTCAGAGAAACGACTTGACTTAATCTGTAGCATAGTGGTCTTTGAAACTGTAGCAAATTGTTGACGGTTCAAGCCTGAATTGCTCTGAAGAAGTCGCGGCCCGGGTGTAAGAAGTGATAACGAGAGATTGATAACCTCTCCTAACTCCCGCGGTTGGAGACAGCTGCACGTTATTGTCCAAAGACACATAATAAAAGATTCACTTGCACTAGAACTGTCGAAACAACTTCAGGCGAATTTTCATAATGAAAAATTTTATTGAGAATAGGTCGCAGATTTGTAACAAATTATTCATAATTTACTTTGCTCCATCAGATTATAAAAAAAAAAATTATAAAAAAAAAATCATAATTGCGATTTTCTTTTCAAAAAATCATTGACACAAAATATGTTCATCGCTAAGAATTGTTTTTACATAAATATGTCGAATTTCCTCCTGAGGCGTTATTGGTAGAGAGAAAGTTTCCCTACTTGTTGTCTTTCATGCAATGCAATTATTTGAGCATGTTGAGCGCGTCCCATTGGCTGCACGGCGTGTAGATAGCAGTGCAAGCCAGCGCACACATTAGACTTCGATAGGAGGGGTTACCACGCATACATAGAGCAAATGGCTGGTGTCCTATAGTATCAACTAATTCATCTTGACTTCAGGTGGCCGGCGTTGTCAACGGCCTCACTAAGACAATTGTGAATAACTTTATTATTATTTTGCTCTCTCTCTCTTTGTTTTAATATTTATTTTTAAGTCACTTATCGAGAATAATCGTGTTTTATTCATTCTTATACATTCATGGTACAGTTTCAGTTTTCATGCATGATATAGTGTTACATCTTTTTTTAAATTTCACTCATGACTGTTCGTTTTATTTTTTACTTCAGATTTTGAATGAAAACGGAGAAATAAAGGGGTGGATTGATGCTAGTGAAACAGGAAGCGGAAATTGGATGAAATATATACGAAACTGTTCACGCTCGGAGAACCAAAATCTGATGGCAATACAAATTGAAGAAGAAGTAAGTTCAAACTTCATAAATGACTATAATTATGTTTATTCATAGCACATGTTTTACCATGTATTCAAAATCACAGACAATGTGAAAATGTTGCAAAGATAGCTTTAGAAAATATTTTGAAAGAGTTTTTAAAAACTTATTAAGCATTATCATAATAGAAAAGTAATATTCGCCGCGTTCTCTGCATACCTTTTTGAAATTCACGACATTTTGATGTCTCGCTAAAACATCTGTAAATTGAATAATTAAAGACAACTTCAGTTATTCTTAAATTTCCCGCGGTCCCTCGTTCCTCTTGGGATAACACTCCACACCATGTGTTTCACATAATTTAACAAACATTAAGAAAAAAAGAAGCAATGTTGAGAATATTAACAACACAGTAAATTAGTGAGAGGGGGCTTCCTAGACGGTCTGTGTCTTTTTCTTGAAATTAAACAACATCCCGCGGAGCTGCGAAGATGGCACCAAAAGATAAGGCGGATTTATTACATCCGTCTTTGGTTTCTTTTTTATGTTTTTCATGCTTCGAGTGGTGCTTAATGTGAATTCTTGAAGGACCCTAGAAGAAGAAATTCTTTCTCCCTTTGTTTTCTGTTACTTTCTGATTCCTTTGATTATGACATATTCATATCTTCTACCGAAGATTGACTTTAATTTGCTCCAAATGACAAAGATTGGGACAGACAATTATAGTTTAATTCTTCTTTTTTTTTCTTGTGTATTTTTATATGCTTCATCTTTTGCCAGCCGTTCAATCCTTTCTTTTAAGGTTTACTGAGTCTCACAGCCATGTCTCTATCTTTCTTTAGAGTCTATTGAGTATGCATAAGTAATTTACAATAGATGAAGTTTTTATCAATGGACTAATTGATTATCACCAATTTTTACTCGGGCGAATAGATAAAGCTAGAAATATATTCAGTCTCATCTTAGTCACCAGAGAATTAATTTCATCTCTTGTAATATTTATCTCCTAATGATATGGGTGACTGTCACTAATTCTTACTGGCAAAAACATGAAATGATAATGAAGACAATTTATTTTTTTTAATTTGATAATCATTAGATAATATCACTCTGAACAAATTTATCAAATCAATGTCGCGCTCTGTCTATTTTGGTGATATGATCCTATGTAAAAAATAATAATAATTACATAGTACTCCTTGTTACATTATTTAAATAAAATGTTACTATTTATTCAGTATTCAATTCATCTAGATTATATTTAATATTCATTTCATCTAAATATTATTAAATTAATTATTTTATCTAGATATTAACTACGGTAATATTATAAATTTTAAATTTCCTGGGTGGGTAAATACAAAATTTACAACATGGCAGTAATATTCATTTAATCTAGATATTATTTCATATTCATTTTATCTACACACTGTCTCTCAATAAAACGGCTAAGACTGTTGTGAAAAGAAAGTGTCCCTCTTTAATAACAAATCCTTTCTATTCATTTAATCATATTTGACATCCCATGAAAAAACATCACAACGCCATGTCATACACGCACATCAATTAATGCAGGGGGATTTGATCCATAATCCGCGATTAAAATCGTTTTTCCAATTTAAGCTTCAAGATTGATAACTAATTAGGCATTAATTATGTGTTCGGAGCGCGGTGGGGGAGAGAGGGTTTTCTTGTTTAGTGGAGCTCTTCTTTTAACGGTTTGTCAGGTCAATTTTTGTTTTATTGGCTTGGGAAGCACGGTGCAGTAATCACTTTAAGGCGTGTCACTTTTACACCTTATGTGTTAAAGGTGATGATATTTGGATGTTCTGTCATTCTTGTATTGGCATTGAGACGTTCAACTGTCCTTAGTATAAAAGTCAAACGGACACTTTAGAAAATTTAAAACTGTTTTAATATTCTTACACACCGCTGCTGTTGTTAAGTTTGAAGGTAAGATTTTCTTTTTAAAAAATTAATCTTTATATATAAAATTCAGAGAAATTAAAAATTCGTTTTCAACTATGTTTTAAAATAGAAACAAAAATAAGCATCTAATTGAATGGTATTGTAGTCTAAATATTCATTAAAAAAACCCAGCCACCCATATAAGGTTTTGATTTATGTTAACCCATAAAATTAAATTGGTTTTGAATTTTAAAAAATGTTATAATTATTATTATCAAGTTATCAAAATTTTATCTAAATAAATGGAAAACATAAGTGTAAATAATAAATTTTCCAACTGATTTTTTATAGCAAGGAAAGTGTGTCTTTGTTGTATTTCTGTGTCCAATTTCTGTCACTATCTCGCACACACAGAAACCTAGCGCTTATGTCATAATTGGTGGTACCCACTTGTATCGCTCCAACTTAGATCTTCGAAATAAGTGTTTTGTTTGAGTGTTGTAATTACCGCCGAGTTATGAAACTGCTGCCTGATTCCACTCAGTATCTGTCTCGCTTGCTAAGTTACTCTAGCCCTACCGCGACTTTGGGCTTATTTATTTTATAAAATTGAAACTCGAATGAGTGAAAAGAAACTTGTGTGTTTAAATATAAAGATAAAGACTATTTGTATAGAACCGTTCACTATAACAAATCAACTAGCCGCAGAAGCTTGTTTGCTGCCGCTATAATCTCTTGAAAAGAAATGTCCATCGATCACGAAAACGGCGCTCTCTGATTGGCTGACGCCGCCTGTCAATTACGGCACCTGAGATGGGCACGCACAACATTAGTATTGTGTAAAATGACAGGTGAATCAGAGATCACCGACCAAGTCATGTAAAAATCCAAACAAACAAAAATAGGAGCACTTTCCCCCAAGTCTGCCTCCGGTGACTTACACCCCCTTCCTTATTTCAGATTTACTACAAATCAATGAGAGATATACTACCAGGCGACGAAATGCTCATCTACCCTGCGGACCCGGTCTGTCGAATGGACGCCCCGGACTTCTCCAAACTAGATGACCAAGGTCAGTTTAAATGTCTACATTTTATTCTTTAATATAATTTAATATCAATCAATAATTATTAATTTTTTTCCTGTTTATTCGTAATCACTTAGATATTTTTTCCTCAAAATTTATTTTCAACAACAATCATGGACATTTTTATTTGAATACATTTAGTTAATAGATGTATAAATGTTATATGTATAGTGAGATGAATACTTTGAATTTATAATTGTGAACATTCTTTTACACAAATATTGGTATATCCCTGTGTTGAATATGCCGTCTTTTGAAGTGTAATCACAGCTGAGACTAGCGCCTCGTGTCGATTTCGCGGCTTTGAAGATTCACCCACTAGGACCAAAATAAACAATTTAAACTTTTACCTACCGTACGCATGAAATATCATTCAAAAATTGTCTTTAATTAAATTTCCAATAAGGCCATTCTTTGATTTTTCTTTATAGTTCCCACCTTTAAAAGAATCTTAATGATCTTGTCTCCTCGATAAAAAAATCATATTCCCACACTATTCAAAACCGATTACTAAATGATAAAAAAAAAAACGAGTTGATTCTCGACCAACAATTAAAAGTTGAATGCTTTTTTATTTAGTCGGAGCTATGTAGTTGTTGGGTGTTGTATGGAGGAGCAGGCCGGATTCTCAAGGCTAACTGAATACTTCTATAGAAATGTCTTACACTTTCACTAAACCGATTACTGAGACTATCTATTCTCCCTCTGCCGCCTCGCCATTATCAATTTGTGTGGCTCTTGTTGAGAAAAAAAGACATTTATTGACATGCACATATATTTATTTCGTGTCAATATTTTGTAAGATTTTTTTTAAGGGGGGGGGGGTTACATTACTGATTAAACAATTTCCGTCATCAAATTTAGCCATATTTTCCCGATTAGTACAACAAATAACTTAAAACTAGTGTATTTGAAAAACACATCCCAACACTTCCTGTATTACAAAAAGATATAATTTTTTTTTTAATTTCGAGTGATTTACTTTATCTAGTCGTCAATTAAATGAAAAATCGATCTGTTGCTAAAGCTTTTAACAAGTTATTTTGTTATTAGATATTGCCTAACACCTAAAATACCATTGCAGAAGAAATCTCTTAATTTTAGCATTTTATGTTGAATCTTCTAATGGCCTTTTATTTTTTATGTCTATTTCTTTAAAATTTTCTAATGCGCTTTTTATTTTTAAAACAACTTTAGTGAAATATTACAGAGAGATAGCAAGTTGCACCTTTTTCAGCCAGCCCCCTTTGTGCATACACCTCAATATCTTATGGGGGTAACGCTGTAATAGATGTATGCAAATGACTTGTGTTCCATTATGCAGGCTTAGAAATTCTAATTGATTTTCACTTACTTTCAATTTCCCATGAAATTGTGACAGAATCACATTTGCGGTTCACCAGAAAACGAAATGAAGGTCAAAGCATAAAGAAAAATTAATTTCGGTGGTGTTCTCAGCTCAGCAAAATGAGTGTATCTAATTGGGATTTAAGAGGAGAGTAGAGATAAAAAGTTGCCATATTTCAGCTGACAAATTTGAGGATTAAGAAAAAGGCCAAAAACATGTAATTAAGCTGAATGCGGATGAAGAAAACCCCTGTGCTTATGTCCTATCTCGTGTGTGACATAAAACGGACACGAACAAAAGATAAAATTTTAATATCAATTTTAAATTCTTTAATTCTTATTCAACAATTTCATTTTTGTCCTGCATTACTTCTCTTTTCATTGTTGTAACTGTAGAGCTGAAGCCGTAGTTATATTTTTTGGTGAAAACACGATTTTTGTTAGAGTGAACAATGCGGGTATTTGTTAAGGGTAATTACTAACCCAGTGTTTCTTTTCGGTCAAGTTGACTTTTTACAACTCAAAGACAAGATCAGCTGTCATGATCACAAAGGACGGGGCTCCTTGATTTATGAATTATGGTAATACGAAAACGGTAGCTTGAATTCATCGAAATATTGTTTACCCCCGGACAAAAAGAAAACTGGACATGCAGGATCGGGTCAGCTGTGGTCACCCATTTCGGCCAAATATCATTTACAGTCCAATACAAAAGAATTCTTCAAAACACCGCTTCCAAGCATTGGCCGATCTGGTCATTCTAATGCGTTTTGGGCCTAAAATAGAAAATGGAGACCCTTTCAAGAGGGCTCACAAAAAGATATTGCGATGACCCGGCTGAAGCGCCAGTCTGAGGTCATGAGAAGGGTCGACTTCCGAGAGGCTCCGATTGACGTTTGACCACTGGACAACGCGAAACCCTTCTTGATTATAATTTGCAAATGAGAAAGAAGAAATTAATTCAGAAATCTTAGACCCGAAAAGATAATTTCCCACCACAGATTGTTACTCAAATTTTTTCCGTGTAGGCAAGCAGTACTAAGACCATGTTTGGTTTTTATCAACCCACAATATGTACACAGGTGAAATTAATGTTTCTGTGATTTTTGAATGTTTTAGGTGAGACAAATTACCCTTGTGACTGCGGAGAAGTGTTTAGGTCAAAAATTGCGCTAGCACGCCATCAGACGTACGCTTGTACACATAGCAACAACGTCCAGAATACCCCACAGAAAATGTCCATGGACAGGAACTCTGAGGACGAGAGCTTGGACTATAAGAGGTTTGTATTAATTAATTGGTAGGTCAGTTAAGACACGTGTTACATATACTTACTCTACCGAGTATTGATTCAAACGATAAAAAAACCAGATTGTCGAAAAATTATCTACTGTCCTTTTTGGTTTAAACAAGGCGGGGTGAAGAGTTTTGCGAGTTTGTGCGATTTGAGTCCCCCAGCAGATATAAATCACATGGAGGAAGTGTTTGAAGATTGCACTCTTTGTCTGCTAAAACACAAATTGAAGTGTCCTCAAATACGCCGTTAAATACGAGATATCAATTCGTGAATATTCTCACGAACAGCTTCACGACTTTAGGCTCAATTAAAGCAACTTGAAAGACAAAACAGTTTCTTGATAATGCCATGTGACAGTTTTGTACGATCTTAAAAGTTGAAAAAAGAAGGAAATTGGGTGTTCGAAAATTCGAAATTTATAAGAAAGTGAAATTGTCATGCAGTACCATAAGTCTTGTTTGTCCCGGATAAACACACGCTTCGTATTACATTGGGCCACTTTTCGACGATCCTAAGAGATAACTTTTCTATTACACCGGCAAACAAATTGAAGTAAGAAGGTTGTAACTCTTTTTAAACATAAATGATTGATTTGAATTGCATGTTGATTTTTGCTTTCTAAATGTTTGACATCAAATATGAGCTATCTTATCACATTATCAAAGTTATGAGGCGATAGCTATATGTTTGACATGATTTCTAGTGTCAATTTATAATGTGAATTGAAGAAAAATCAAGATGGATTTGATAAAAATCTGATGACAATGGAAAAGGTTGTTTATTGGACAGAAATTGTAGACGGATACGCGTGGTGATTGTGCTCTTGCAATGAAATTATCAAATTAGACAAGAAGCGAGAGCAACTGTTTGCAAATAGAGTCGTTCAACATGACAGCATCTGTAATTAAAATTAAACACTTTGTTCCAGAAAAAAAAATTCCTATCCGAAATCTTCAGGTTACAAAGTGCCTTGTGCATCATTAAAGTCACGTGACACAAAAAGGGTTATCCATTAATCACACATCCCGAATTTAAAGTTAAGCATCGCCACGATAAAACCTAAAGACGGTCATCGTAATAACGGATTAAATTAGAAATTAACCACCCAGCGTAAGTTTCCCATTGTATTACACCGGTGAGTTGGTGTGTGATTGGTACGAAACTTGTCCGATCTTGGTAAAAGTACTCACCGGCGTGGTCGAGGGGCGCTCACACCAGAGCAGATCTGTAAACACCGTCCCTGTTGACCTCTCTCGGGTGAGCCCCAGGAATGCATGAGGTGGTTCCTCCACGTATTCAGTTACACCCCTTCTCTCACTTTTGAGTTGCCGATAATCACCCATCAAGTGTTAACCCCGGAATTCCTTACGATGCGCCTCATGTACATGTAATACATCGACGTCGTGAAAAGGTCCATTGTTAAAACATAGATTCCTGAGAGACAGAAAAATAAACAGAACACAAACACGGGGGCGAGGATCACATTACAACCGCCCTCCCTCTCTCTCTCTCATACCTGTAGATCATCTAGGGACATTGCATGATTCAGTCTCATTTAGCCACCTGTCGACACCTCGCATGGAAAGATGCAACATAATAACGGCCAGTCAACTGTGTCCATTTTAATGGGAGTTAAGCAAGCCTTTTTGCCTACCAATTACTTGTGTCAGAATTAAAAGGGTCTGTTCGATGCGGGAGAAGTGTTTCCTATACACATTTCTGATCTTCAAACATACAATCAGATACATCCCCCGCAAAGTATCTTCTGCACTTCTTGAACCAGTGTCCTGACTTTAATATTGACGTGGTTAACCATTTCAGTATAAGAAAAGTACATTCTTCTTATCCTAATAATATCTTCAACATCATTACCCAGTACAACATTCAGTGATTGTTTTTCCCGGTCCCTTCACTGACTGTTGCTATGTTTTATTACAGCGTTGGTAATGGCGACACTGACCTGTCCTCGGAGGCCCCTGAGTTCGGAGACCACGGAGATTTCAAATGTGACAAATGTCCAAGGTCGTTCCAATGGAAATCCAACTTAATTCGTCACCAGGTAGGCACCTATACAAAACAAAGTAGCAGTTGCGATTACCAGTATATATAAAAGTTGATAAGATGTTAAATTTTTCATGATATCATAATTTCTATGTTTTGAATACTTGCAGATCACTCATGACTCACTTAAAAAATTCAGCTGTGAGAATTGCGACAAGATCTTCACCGATCCAAGCAACCTTCAACGCCATATAAGATCCCAGCATGTAGGAGCCAGGAGTCACGCCTGTGGAGAATGTGGAAAGACCTTTGCGACATCTAGCGGTCTGAAGCAGCACCAGCACATCCACAGCAGTGTAAAGCCATTCCAATGTGAAGTCTGTCTTAAAGCATACACCCAGTTCTCCAATCTCTGTCGCCACAAGAGAATGCACGCCGACTGTCGCCAACAGATTAAATGTAAGGACTGCGGCCAGGCTTTTTCAACAGTTACCTCTCTGAGCAAACACAAACGCTTCTGTGAAGGCGCTCTTCGAAATGGTATTCATCTAGGATTTCCATCTGACAAAATCAGCCAGTTAAGCTTGCCAAGCGCCGTCACCCCCTCTCACTTGAATCCAGCCCTGTACATGGGGATGTATCGGCCTCCCTATCCATTCTACCCTCCACTTGGAGCCTCGTTTCCAGTTTTTCCTGGTGGTCACCCATTTCCTGGTTTGACATCTCCAATTTCACCATCAAATCCCGGAAAAATGTCTCTACAACCGACCTCACCTTTGGGGAAAGCTTCCATTCCTTCTCACCTGTCACCACGAGAGCGACTCTATGAGCGACACGCCGAGGAATCCGGTCGTAATTCCGTCAACTCAAATTCGAACGACTCACCGCTGAGTTCCGGAAGTGACTCGGACCACAGTTCCGCTTCCGATGCAGAAAGTGAAAGCAGCTCTTCAAAACGTCCAAGGACCAAGTCTCCTTCCCGGGGTTCACCGCATCAACCATGGTTACCCTTTAGTCAGTCCGTGAAAACCGAGCGAATTTCACCAAAGCCTAAAGACCTACTTTCATCAAGTCAAGAGAAAGAAGAGAAAAACCAAGATATTCCATTCGATCTTTCCAAAGCAACAAAATCACGATCTCCATCTCCTGCACATTCAAGGACAACAGCATCACCCAAACCGTCTTCTGGGGAACAGCCTCTTGACCTCACTCGTAAGGCCCCGAAAGAAATAACGCCCCCTGAAAATACAAGGAAAACTCACATATTTGGTTTGCCCTGCTCTGGCCCTGATGCCAAACTTCATTATGCCTATCCCCAGTTTGGAACCCCAAGCCTTATTATGGATCATCTGCGTTTAGGGAAAGAAAAATTCCAACAATCTCTTCACGAAGTTTCAAAATTCATGCCATTTTCACGATTTCCAATGAGCAGTTCTTCATATGTTGCTGCCGCCATGGGACAATTCGGGACCATCAAACACGAGAGCGAAGAGAAGGGTTTAAGCTCTATGATGGATAAACTACCAGACTCTTTCCCGTATACTTCTTCTGGGAACAAAATAAAGGAAAGATATGGATGTAAATTTTGTGGGAAAGTTTTCCCCCGCTCTGCTAATTTGACACGTCATCTTAGAACTCATACAGGGGAACAGCCTTATAAATGTAAATACTGCGAGAGATCTTTTAGCATTTCCTCTAATCTCCAAAGACACGTGAGAAACATTCACAACAAAGAGAAACCATTCCGTTGTACTCTCTGTGATCGATGCTTTGGCCAGCAAACAAATCTGGACCGACACTTGAAGAAGCATGAAACTGAGGGACCAAATGTTCGGGATTCACCGATTGCCGAACCCGATCTAGAATCCAAGGATGAATCTTACTTCGCTGAAATCAGAAATTTCATTGGAAAAGCAACGGATCGCGAACTAAGTATGCCAGTAGTTGACACTGATAATCATCAAATTGTAGACCGCCTTCCCTTAGAAAGTAAAATGGAGGATGTTGATGATGACGTCGAAGAGGAAGAAGAAGATGACGTCATGGAGGAAGAGGAAGTAGAAAGCGATAGAATAGACGGAAGTTCCCGCGGCAGCTCTCCCATCAAATAAATCATAGTGCTACCCACTCATTTCACTGTAAATGTAAGTGAATTACATCTGTTCATGCACACTTTTAAATATGATATAATGAATTATTTCCTAATGCTTTGTTAGCCAAAATGGTTTCTTCAATATTTTCTTCTTTATTTTTCAGAATACATTTGTTTGTCAAAGGGACCAATTGACTACGGCGCTTTTGCCTTCATCTGATTATTTTGCCATTTATATTAACTTATTGAAACTTTCACGTGTGGAACCAAAGGTTACCGAGGACCAATCACATCGCGAGTGTTTGTGTGTGAACTTTGACCTGTCTCCTTCAGGACTTTTCCTGAGATATTATATGAATACATACTTTGTCAGAATTGCCGCTTTTATATGCAGAATATATTAGTGTGAGACGCGTGTTTGTGTGCTTTACATTGTAGCCATATTAATTTATTTTTTATTTATTTTTCATTTATCCATTATTTCACAAGAATAAACAAATACAAAGTCATCAAGTTTTTAATTTTGTCATTCATTTTTGGGAAATTTGCCGATGTTCTTGCTATTCAACTTTGAGAACATGTGGAACATTTGAGGATAAAAACAAATATACATTGGCACATTGTATACTAGTATTACAAAAAAAATTCCAAAAAACCATTTTCATTGTACTTTGGTGTATTACAGGAGATAAAAGATGACAAACAAACAAAGTGATTAAATGAATAATATATCAATAATGTAACAGACTTTAAGTTAATTTAAAGGGCTTATTTTCCTGAAGTTTATAACAGATCAAATAAATTTAAAGGTAAAAGAATTTGTAATATTTTTAGATGGCCACGATTATATGAATTAGACAAACTAAATGCTAAGTACTTGTTAAAAACAAAATTGGAAATCTGTACTGATACATTTTGAAAATCGGTACATGTACCGTATCACATTGCAATACAAGCCTTTATTTGTGTGCTTTAGCAAATTGGATTCAATGTTTTTAATTGGTTAATAATTTGACTATGTATGAACAATTTAGATGAGGGTGATTTTAAATGAAAGTTGAAAATTGAAACTGCCAAACTCTACATCTGACGGTAATGTAATAAATCTAATATAAAGTGCATATATTCAACGCTGGCTTTTATCAGGTGTATATGTAGAAAAAGGAAAATAAATTTAATAAAAAACCGAAACTATAGGATATATACACAACAGTATAGGGTCGTTTAACCAGATTTTGGTCCATTCAATGATACTTCAATCATTATAGTATATGGTTTTAAAACCAAATTGTATGCACGAATCGAACTTAAAAGATATATACAAGTTGTTGCACGGGACAGTTGCTATATATATACAAATGTATTGGAGAACATGTATACAGGTGTTGAGTTGAAATTGAACGAGCAATTTTGTACGGATATTTCACCAATTAGTGTACACCATACTGGTACACAGTGTGAAGTCTATTGTAAGTAAGTAATTTATTTATTTATAGTGACATGTGTATACATTTTCAAGTGTATTATCAACAGTAATAAGCATAGATTAAACACCCGGCCCGTCGGGCCTATATGCCACTTTAAATACATTATAAATGAAAAAATAAGAAAATAACACGGCGTCAATAGGTAAAACAAAGATATGATTGAAAATATACATGTATAAGTATAAAGATTCCGTTGGTGCCCGTGATTGTATTTTGTCGGTTTAACAAATTAGAATATCTCCAACTACATGTATATGGCATTGATTATACGCTAAATAATATCAACCTTACATCGTATATATGTACAAAGAATTGGTTATTTATCTATTGTGATTGTGACAAATTAACGTAATGTATATGTACTGACAACTATGTTATAGTTACATTAATTTTATTTCCTTCTTACTAATAACTGGCTGTGCAAAATGAAGAATACAATTTGCAACCTAACATGTATCATTGGACACTGCACACTTATCAATGCATCAATACGTATTGGACATTGTGGGTCTGTATCAATCAATATTGGACATTGCATACGACATATTGGAAAGGGATAATGTAGACATGTATCAGTAATGACACTGTATACATGTATCAATCAATATTGGACATTGAATGTGTGTATCAATACAAATTCGACACTGTATGTATGTATGTCTCAATACATATTGGACACTGTATACAAGTATCAATACATATTGGACACTGTATGCAAGCATCAAATACACTCTATGCATGTATCAATACACTGTATGCATGTATCAATACATATTGGACACTGTATTCATGTATGATGGATACAATATTAGACAGTGTATCCATGAATGAATAAATATTGGATACTCTTTGTCTGTATCAATACAATTTTGACACTGTATTCATGTATCAATCAATATTGGACATTGAATGTGTGTATCAATACAAATTCGACACTGTGTGTGTGTGTGTGTGTGTGTGTGTGTGTGTGTGTGTGTGTGTGTGTGTGTGTGTGTGTGTGTGTGTGTGTGTATCAGTACATATTGGACACTGTATACATGTCTCAATACATATTGGACACTGTATACAAGTATCAATACATATTGGACACTGTATGCAAGCATCAAATACACTGTATGCATGTATCAATACACTGTATGCATGTATCAATACATATTGGACACTGTATTCATGTATGATAGATACAATATTAGACAGTGTATCCATGAATGAATAAATATTGGATACTCTTTGTCTGTATCAATGCAATTTTGACACTGTATTCATGTATAAATACATATTGGACACTGTATACATGTACATGAGTGATAAATATTGGACACTGTATGCATGTTAAATGTATGTTAGACATGGACACTGTATGCTTGTATCAATATAAATTGGACAATGTATGCATGTATAAATACAATATGAGACACTGTATATATGTATCAATCAATATTGGACACTGTATGCATCTATCAATATATATTGCACCCTGTATGAATGTATCAATATAATATTAGACACTGTATGCAGTATTGAATAGATATTGAACACTGTATGCATGAACAAATGTTAGACATGGATATTGTATGCGTGTATCAATACAAATTGGACAGTGTCAATACGTAATGGACATTGTATGTCTGTATAAATACAATATCATATTGGATATTGCTTATGTTTAGTATCAATATATAGAATTGATAATGTATACATCTGATGCTTTTAATATGCATAATTAAATAACATATTACAAATATGGATGAATAAGTACATGTATAGATTTTATTGTTTTGACATGTAATATTACATATTCGACATAATACATAGTTGTGTATCAAAATAGATTATACACATCGTATACATGTAACAGTACTGAACGAACATTGTATGCATTTATCCATTACGATTTTATAT
This sequence comes from Magallana nippona, assembly GCA_033439105.1. Lineage (NCBI taxonomy): Eukaryota > Metazoa > Mollusca > Bivalvia > Ostreida > Ostreidae > Magallana > Magallana nippona. Next base: position 46,357,036 of record CM065922.1, on the reverse strand, counting down.
CAGGATTGTATACTTGTAAGTATATCAGCATTGTATCAGTATGAATAAAGCAACATTTACATGAAATATACATTTGGTAATTAATACAGGAATCAATATAGATTAGACATTGTATGCATATGTATCACAATAGCATTTTTTATCATAAAATGATATAAACATACACACATTAAAGTTTGTTATGACAGGGGATCGAAGATTTTTATTTTTTTATTTTTCCAAAGATAAAGTAGTGTATCACTTTCGAAATCGAAACACGCAGTCGATTGTCTGGGGATTGGGTAATCTTAGATCGCGCGGACCATTCCAGTGACAATAGAAATCATATGTCATCTAGATGTGTGCTGGGATAAACACAGATTTCCGCAATAAATCGGAAAGTTATCACTGCTCAGCCATCACCGGCATTAAAGGACCGTGTCTCAGAAATTATATATGGTCTTTCTCAGGATAATGCAATTCCGATTGTCTTTGCTTGTGTCATTTGAGACCGGTTTCCTCGTATCGGTGGTCGGCTGAGCTTCCGGTTTGAGGTAAATCTCTCTCCATCCATTTTCTTTCTTCTCTTATCTTCAGGACACGTGATTGATCGGAACCTGCTTACCAAAGATTGGATTTAACAAAAATGACAGAGAACTCGTTTTGTCCATTGTCGTATAGGTTTATGACATTTCAATTGAAAGCCAAAAGTTCTTTCCGAAGTAACGTTATCCTTGTTCAAAAGAGGCGTAATGACCGCCAGTCGATAAAAAAGGACATACAACCACTGACACCGGAAGTCGCTCAATTTTGCCCATACGCAGCCACCCGTCAAAAACTGATGTACGCCTGCTTTTGGCTGGAAGGAAAGATTGGAATATAATGCTGAGAAACTTGCTTGTTCAGTGATTTCTTTATTTCAAGAATCGGGTAATTTTCTAGTATTTTTCGGATTTCTATGCGCTTTCACAAGTAGATCTAAGGTAATGAAGCGATATCATAATTTACGACATGACCAAATTTTCCGCATCATCCAGCGCTTTGTCGCCTCTTGGCTTCAGGATGAGAAAATCATTGGCATCGACTTTTGTTTACAAATCTTGATCACGTAATACCCCCATTATCTGCTTCAGGGTTATAATTATCCTCCAACAACACGCTTCTGAATCGAAGTTTTCGTCCCTCAAATAGCCGACAGAATGCATCGAAAAGTGTTTAAATCTTGTTGCTAGAAGTACGTGAAGAAATAATGAAAGTCGCTATCTGTACTTCACCTGACAAAATGACAAAAAAGTTAATACCTTATACGGTTCTTTGGTCATGATTTTGAGTGGGAATAAGGAAAATGAGTTTTCCAATGTATTTATTTAATTTGGAATTGGAATTAAAAGTGAAACGTAGTTTTGAGAGGAATAAAAAACCACCATAAATCGTTAATAATCAAGGAAGAGTTGTAAATGAGTAATTGGTTTATATGCACCCACGAATTTGTTCTCCCATAACGCAGTTTAAAAAAAAAAAGATAAGCCTACATATTAGGATTTTCCATAACGTCAAAGGACAATTCATTCTTTCTTTAACAGAGATGTCAAAATTAGAGTGACGCGTCAGCATCAAAAGATGTTATTAGTGATAACAATGGATTAGAGAAGACTTCTTTATATGTGCCCATCTACGACTTAATCATACGGGTATCTATCGAGATGCATAATCTCGTGCTAATCTCGCGCGATAATCATCCCTTATCTCGCGATATCTCCTGTCACTCTCTATTCATTATGTCGGCATAGAAACCTCATCGGGTTCGGGTAGCCCGATACGTCACAGATAACGACTGATAGAGCTATCTGTGTGTTGATCAGTACGTTCTTGTAAACTACAAACAATGCTTCACACTTTTATATTGATGTGCTATCAAGTTCATCACTGTCTCTGGCAAGAATAAAACATGAAAACTAATCGTCCGTTCACTTAACCATCGCCTCTTCAATGATTGACAGCAGACGACACATTCCTGAAGCTAACCACCTTGAATGACGTCATCTGAAAATGCTTTAACCAAATTGCCAAAGAATATCTTTTGTCTCCCTTCACCAAAAGCGGAAGAGACAATATATAGAGAAAAACCAATCATCATAACGTCCTGGGTCCCGAGTCGAGTTGTGGTTTAGGGTGGGGTGTGGGGTGGGGAAGGGACCTGAATCCACTCGTACAACGACCACGAGTGGACTCAAAACCCCTGACATTGTAAAAATGGGAGAAACGATACTCGTTGTGTGTTCGGAGTAAAGAGGGTACATATTAACTGAAATAGAAGACCGGTGTTAATCTGTTAAAAAGATGATTTATTACACTGCTATCTAGATAAGCAGAAAACACACAGGTGGTTTGATCACTGGATTGTAAATGACAAAAATTTGAAGACATAATCCCTGCTCTTTTTTGTCAATTTATGGAGTAATTTCGTTTTAAAATTTCCTCCTTGATGATCTTTTACGAGGTGATTTTAATAAACAATCAATTTGCAAATCTGTCTGATTTCATTAATCTAAGTTTTTGATCAGCCCAGCTCAAGTGCCCTTTCACAAACGCTCTGAAGACTTCAAAAATTGTCAATGTTACAAGGCCACATTGACTTGCACTTTTCTGTAGATGTGTTTTGCAGTATAAATCTCTGTTGAATTGGACGCTTCTAACTGTCAAAGTATATGAGACTGGCTTCGGTATATGATTTATAAATGTAAATATATGTGTCACAAACGTATAAATGGTTCAAATGAAAGTAGTAAATCCGCCGCAGACAACTGTACATGCAGTGCAATGCATGCCTCCTACAAACTTCTCGTACAGTATGTGATAAAATTAGAGAATTTACAGTACAGTTTCTTATTGTCATAATCAAAATTAATCACAGGTCATAAAAAAACCCACGCCGATGTAGACATTAGTATAACCAGTGTACGTTTTATTTCGCAAAGCTGCCTTGGAAATTAATTCAATGTAGCTTGAAATATTAGCTGATTTAAAAGGGTACGTTCAACGACAGTCTTGGAGAATACAGGAAATGACGTCATACGAATAATTCAAATGTGTTCCATTAATATATGCCTCTTTAATTTAGGAGATTAAAGATTTAGAATTTTATGTACAAATCTAATCATATCTTCGTGAAGGACACAGAGAGATGTCCTGACAACCGGAAGAAGCCTTATCACAGAATTTTTTTCTCTGCTCCCATTAAACTTCATTAGGCTGCTGAAGAATATCTCGTCCCTCGTCAAGTGGGCCGAGTAATTGGGACTTAAAACAATAGGCAGAGATCGCAACTGTTGACAGATGACCAAGTCAGGATGGACCACTCTAAAGCTCTCAAGTGCTATCACTTCCACGAGCTTTAATTACAACAAATGAACTTGCTCTTACTGTCAACAAACCCGCAACATCCGAGATGCTGGGACGACAATCTGGTTGTATTTGGTTAACGTCTGGACGAGACAAATAACGTCATTTACGGGGAAAGTCGTGAGACACAATACCTGTATGTGTTCCGTGGTATGTGAAACTGTTACATAACTATCGGAATGTGCAGTGTTTGATATCCTTATATGACCGAGAGACTGAATGAGCGTGCAAACAAGGCAATACAGGAAAGCATGGGATGCCAGAAATAATCGGATGTTACGGGATTGTTTTCAACAGGAGTCGTTTTCTCGAGAAGCCATTTCCGAGAATTCTTGTGTCAAATATGTCATATGTTTTCAAAATTTAATGTTTTTCTTAAAATTTGCGAAGTAATTTCTTCCTGTTTTTGAAATTTGAATAAATCGCACGTGATATGATAGAACTCGCAGCGAGGTGAAGTGCAGGGCGTCTCCTGATGGTCACTCACAACTCGTCCTCCTCATGCGCGAGCTGTCGCGTAGCAATTCTTGAATTACAGGCACTTAACAAGGACGGGGGTGTTAACAATTCTTCATATCCTTACGATCTATAAACAATACAAAAGTGTTCCTTTTATTAGTTTTAATTGATAAGTTTGCTGTGTTTATACTCACGTGGCTGGGAAGCTTTCAAGGTTACTCTGATCTCAACAACTGTTAAGAAAATGTTAAGATCAATGTGTACTTTTTTCATAAAGTCTTAGTGCATACAATTTCAAATCTCTTAATTAAATAATTTTTTTCATAAATTTTATTGTGGTCTAAGGGATATCACTCACAAAGCGTTCTCGGTGTCTTTTCTCAAAATATTCATTTTATTTGTGAGTGCATGGGCAAAGGGAGATAGCTCTATTAGTTTTTATAAACATATCGGATGTTTATAAACGAATGAGGGACGAATCTTGACGTAAACATAGTGGGCGTCAACATAAACAACACATAATGATGTTTATATGTGCTTAGCATAAAGTACAATTATTGTAGTTTTTCATTACACACACACAAGAGAGAGAGAGAGAGAGAGAGAGAGAGAGAGAGAGAGAGAGAGAGAGAGAGAAGCGTTGCACACGTATCTGAAATGTATACAAACACATTAAATGAAGCTTGACAATTGTAGGGAAAATCGCATCTTAGTTTGAAAAATTGTGTTTTGAACTGTGACTATAAGCAATCGTAAAAGAGAAAATATCCCATATATGCACAAAAACGTACAATTTTGGATAAAGCATGTTAAAGAATATCTGACCGGGGGGTGGGGGGGGGGGGGGAGTTGAAGACAATCCAACCCAAGGAAAAGGACACTTTTTTTCCATTATCTCAGCCTATATAAGTTCTAATGGAAAAAAAAACCATCGGAGAGAAAGGGTGTTTAAAAGGCAGGTATACTCTTATTAATTTTTTTAAAATTCTGTTTATCTTGCTTAAAAATGACGCTGGATTCCAGTGAAATATACACAGATTACGTAGTCTTAGCTCAAAAATCAGACAAATCTTGTTGATTTCAAAGAGCCATGGCTGAGTGGCCTACAATAAAATAGACAGGCCTACGTCACAATGCTGTTTGACACAACTACCCAAAGTCCAAGCTCCTGTTAAAATGGTTCTAAATGTGAGATCCGATCTGCGACTTTCATTCTGAAGACCTTCGTCAGCAAAACTGTAGATATTTTTATTATTTTATAATCGATTCAAATCATGCATATGCATTGAATATTCTTCTTCACTCTTGAATACCAGTCGTAGATAGCAAGTCGACGAAAAGAGTTGACTGGGATAGCTTTTTTGTTTCCATATTTAATCTGATTTCGGGTCTTATATTTTAATTGTAATACGCAGAACAATTTTAACAAGGCCTTGGACTTTCGGTAGGATGCATATATCTTTTTCTTGCGTCAAAACAAGTTAAAATGACGCTGGTTTCAAGTGAAATATACACAGATTGCGTAGTCTTAGCTCAAAAGCCAGACAAATCTTGTTGATTTCAAAGAGCAATGGCTGAGTGGCCAGCAATGAAATAGACAGGCCTACGTCACAATGCTGTCTGACACAACTACCCAAAGTCCAAGCTCCTGTTAAAATGGTTCTACTTGGCCAGGGGTCATGATGTAAGATTGATGTCTCTTTGTTATTAGAATAAACCCAACTATTTGAGGAAGTTATCTCAATTTTTTATTTCTCAATCAATATTCACTGTTGAATTTAAGGTCGTATGGGACACCTGTCGATATTAACGTTAATAACTACATTATAATCAAAATACTCTCACCGGTTTAGAATTTTCAAATTTTACAATATTTGACCCAAAAATATGTTTTAAAACTTTTTGGAAAGGTAAAAGTTATAAAAGCCCCAGCGGGATTCGAACTTATGACCTACAGTTTCGTATTCAACGATCTAACCCATTGCACAATGCTGTTAGGTAACAAATTCGGGAAAGAAAACATTTATAGCATTAGACTGGATTTTATTGTTTATTTCGATCGGAAGTACGTCACAACATGGAGATGTCCCATACCCACCTTAAGGAATAAAGAATCATTCTTTGAGTATTATTAGGTGATCAAATACGGTCGGGGTGATCAAATCCAATAAAGCCCGAAGGGCTTTATGACAGATTTCATCACGACCGACCGAAATTATCACCTCATGATATTCAAAGAATGATTCTTTATTACTTATATCTATATAATTTTCAGCATTAGTACGATTTTATATTAAAATTGATGAAATGTGTTGGGCCATACATTACAAAATAGATTGGTAGTGTTATCATAGACAAAGACACTGGATAATGTAAATATAAATCTATAAGAATCATTTTCACAAGAAGAAAAATAACCACACTCCCTCCAAAAAGAAAAATTTAAACTTAACTTTTTTTTTAAGAATATGGAGAAGATATTTTAAAGTATGTTACCGTTTGTATATGGTATGTATTAGATATTTTGAAAATTCAAGTGCGTTCGATTGGGTTCCCGTTTGCATAAAAGTTTTATTATTATAACTCTGATTTTAAAAACTCGGCCACTATTGTTGTGTTCATCTTAATTAATGATGAAAGACACTTAGGTCTATTGTTGAAAAAGGGGGAATGACATAGTTGTAATCATAATAGGTTTATCTTGAGAGAAACTAATGGTATACTGTTACATATGCAACTCCAGAATTTTTTCACTGTGAAATTAATTAATAAGCTATAATTTTTCACAGGCCCAACTAAACCGACCACCCCTCTAGATCCGTGCATCATGCATGCATGTACCGTCAATATTTTCTTATTTGTAAATTGGTCAATAATTCGAAATCAATCCAAATCCTTACATTTATGGTTAAAAGTGCTAAACTTCATCTTTAAATGTTCGCGGTTTGACAAATTCTGCTGGTACCGGTCACTTCCGGCAAGACATGGGTCACGTGGTACATACACAAACTTATACGGCCATATTGGTTTTGTGCTTCGTGTTCAGGCTGGTGAAAAAACGATTAAACGGATAGGTAATGGAAACATTTTACCCATTTTTGTATCTTATGTCATTTAATACACCCAAAGTTACGACTCTGAGCCTTGGTAAAGGCTTCACATGCAGAGGTGCATCAAAAAACGATGTCAAACTGTTGACATCTTTGCACCTTGGTGCAGAATTTCATGAGAAGTGCATGTTCAGTCTTAGGCGGCGAGATTTTGTCGAGCTAGAGGAACCATTTAACTTTTTAGATGATATTTTTGTGTTTTTCGGTTATATTTTTCCTTGTTATTGCTCCTTGACTTGTATGTACATTGTGACCTGCAAATAGACCGTGTTCATTTCTGTTACAGATTGTGACAGAATGGCAGACACACTAAAGTTCGGTCCAGAGTGGTACGTAAACGAACAACAATAATGTACTGTATAGTGTATAAAATGGAAAGCTTAAACCAATCACAAATATAGGCTAAGCCAATATAACTGAGGATATCATTGTGTCATATCGCTAATCAAATAATTTGTTGTATCAATTCTTATCTATTATTTGGTTAATGTTTGTTTTGTATTGTGTTTATAACTGCAATGTATTTTCCCATTGCTTTATCAATGCTGTTATTCAAATGTCACAGTGCCCTAGATTTTTTAATCATTTTTAAAAGTAACCATTAGAAGGCATTGCATGCAGGGTTCATATTTACTCAATATGCAGTGTAATTCCATTGCAGCTACTATTTTTAAGTATATGTTAGAAAAAGTTGAGGAGAAAATCAATTGAGAATGTACTGAAGATAAAAGTATTTTATCAAATCTTGATGTTTAAGGATGTTTAATAAAGCCTAAAAATTTGGTTTCCATAATTTTTCAAATTCTCCTTATACTCATAAGCTGATTTAAACATACAGGCATAATAGAAATATTTAATACCCAAAGCATCTAATCTATAAAAAAAAAAAAAAGAAACTAAATTAATGATATTCTAATCTAAATGTTTTCGAAAAATTGCAGGCTTCGTGCCTTATCAGATGGAAACAATGTTGGGACACCTCCTCCTTCCCCGGGGTTTGGGAAATACAAACTGGCAGAACATCGTTACGGTCGGGAAGAGATGTTAGCCTTGTTCAATCCCGACACAGACCCTCCAGAAGAAATCAAGAAACTTACACCAGTATATGTTGACAAAAAACAAGAACCCCTCGCATTAGTCCCACTATCTGAAGAGGAACAGGTAGTGTGTCTCAAATCAGTGTTTGTATATAACCTAAATGTTCACCTTTTACCTTTTGTAAACTCGGATTTGTTTCTTTTTTGTGAACGTGAATTTTAGGAAAGGAGTATGTTCATGTATATCATGTATATATGATAAAACATAAACTATTTTATTCCACAGAGGATTTTGTCCCAGTCTGTTAACAGTGTGGCAGTATTAAGAATGTTTGGGCGTGGTGGGCCCCCAGGGATCAGAGGAGCCAGGGGAGGAGGACCAGACAGGGGGAGGGGCAGAGGTCAGTTCTGTGACAAATAAAGGAAACAATCCCTCTGTAAAAAAATGATATACTGTCCTAAACAAGGCATTTGTGTTTGCTCTGTTTGAAATGATGAACAATGACAAAAGTGTGTTTTCAAAATGAAATTAAAACCATGTATTGATGATGACAATAAAACTTCTTTCCTTGTTTGTTTGCAGGTAGAGGCCGGGGGGAATACATACAGAGGGGGATATCTTATGAGGAGACAGGCGGGGGGTTTGGTCGTCCTCCAACCCACAACAGAAACGATGGATGGGAAGAAGTGTGAGTTGTAATTTCAGTGATAACAATGAGGGCCTAGCTGTAGAGCATCTATCCAAGAAATCCCTTTCTTTGAAATTAGTAGATAATTGTAAGAGCATGTCTTCATGAGATGTCAGTCTTATCATTTTATTTTCTGGTTTTATAGTGGTGCAAAGAGAAATTACAACACAAATCGTTATGATGATGGCTCAGGTGGTCCCCCCAAACGTGAGTTTAACAGATCCCTCAGTAGTGAGAACTGGAGAGACCGGGGTGGCAATGAGGAGGAGGAAGAGGACGGGGACTGGAGACGAGCAGGGGGATCCAAGTGGAGTAAGTGGTGGATCTTTGTTCTATGTAACTGAGGTCTTTTTGTAGGGATTTATATTATTAAGTGGTGGATCTTAGCTCTTTGTAACTGATGTTAAATTTGTTGGGATTTGTATTAAGTGGTGGATTTTAGTTCTATTTTACTGAGGTCAAATTTTTTTCGGATTTATATGATTTTTTATCGAATTCCATACACTATACACCTCTTTTAAAGAGTTAACAGTTCTCTTGTGGATTTTTTACAAAGAAGAAGGTACAGTTTCTTTTAATATTTGCCCTAAAATTCAAAAGTTGTTTAAATCTCATAAAAATATTCAAACAATATCTTGAATACATGTGTATATAAAGTACCAAGTTATACACCTTTACTCTGTTTTCAAACAAGAATTATGACTTCAACATTTTATCATATTTCTAAGATTTAGTCAAAACTGATGCAAAATAGCACATTTGAAGAGGAAAATGTATCCGCGGCCATTGCCCAGAATGAAATTAATATATTTTATGTGATATCACATGATAAAGTTATAATATGAGTTTGATCGTGGGCGACGGCTGCAGACATTGTTTTCTATTCAAATAACCATTCAAAAATTTGTGTCGTCTGCTTAGTTGTTTTTTTAAAAAAATACATGAAAATGCACTGTTTGTGACATCACAATTGCCAATGTGAAAGTCTAATCAGGTATCTATTTATAGATTCTTAACCTATGGGCATTCTTGTGTAAATAAATGTTACATTTCAATTTTTCATGATATTTTTAAAAATCACTTAAAAACAGGGCAAAATATGGCTGAAACTGTAGCTAGTTCTTTAGATTATTATTATGATTTAAGATAGAAAAGACATTGTTGTGTGAGATAAATTACTCTATATGCCCAAATTAAAATGTATATCATCATTATCATGTGTTTGAAATATCATTAAAAATGTTTGTTTATTTTGAATGCAGATTGTTGGTAGGTGTTGATCCTAAACTAGGCTGAAATTACTCTTGATAAAAGTTTCCTTACATGGAAATTAACAAAGTGATTAATTTTTCTTTTAGATACAAGGGGGAGTTGGAGGGATCCTGCAACGAGAGGAGGATTTGACCCAGATAGACGACAGAATGGAATTCACAGGGGAGGCTTTGACAGGGGTGGGCGTCAGTATCAGCGGTCACGTAACAGTGAATCCTGGGATGATGAGGGTGAGTTGACCCTGTTTATTTCTAACAAAATAAAATTCAATTGCATGTTTTTAATAATTTTTTTTTACAAATTTCAATTTTGTTTCAGAAATTCTGCCAGAGTGGAGCATGCCTGATTCGGATGATGTTGAAGAGCTGGGCACGTTTGATTCAAGTGGAGCTTTTGTTTCAACAAAGGTATGAATTGTGACCAGTGAATATCACATATTGTAGAAGTTGCTTGTTACATAAATAACACTGAAGTATACCAGTTAATGCCTGGATACTTTTTTTTTTTTTTGGGAACAGCCTGAAGATTTAAATAACAAGGACAATCATACAAAAGAGGAGAGCCCAGGGAAACCTTCTTCACCAGTTGCTCAGACTTCAGTCAAGGAGGAATCCAAGCAAGACTCCAAAAATAAAGCAATTCCAAAGCAACCTAACGCTAATGAGGACAAAGCTCCACCCTCTAAAAAACAGGACAAAGTGGCTGAAAACAAAACTGTGATCAATAACAATAAAGCTGAGCCCCCCCAGGGCAAACCAAAGAGAGAAGAAGCCCCTAAAACGAAAAAGGACAAACATTCTCAGCAGAATAGTGCTCAAAATTACAGTGGTGAGGTCAAAAAGGAAAGTGCTACACAAGATAGAGGTTCTACACAAGGTGCCAAAAAAGAGACAAAGACTGAGAAAGAGAAACCCAGGGACCACCCGGCACCACCGGTGAAAAAAGGGACCACTGTGTCGGAAGTGGAGAAGGAGGCCTTAGATCGCCTACAAGAAAGTGCAGAGAATATGGTGCTAGCTGCCATGACAGCAGAGGTACAGTGATTAAAATAATGGTTAATTCAGAAAAGTGCTGTACGATATTTCGCGACCATTGATATGCTTGTGTATTTTCAATTAAAAAGTTGTATGAATAGTAAACAATGGTACATGCTATACACTTCATTTGTTAAAGAACACAATGATATTTTGCAGATATCTAGAACATCTACATATATTTCAAATGTATTTCCTCAACTGTTGATCTTTGTTCATCACTACTGTGGTTGAAAAAAAGAAAAGTAAAATGGTTTCATGTATTCAAATACAATAATTTAGTTAACAGTGGACTGCAGTCAAATAATATAATAAAATTGGCTTATGATGAATTCATACAAATTATTTCTTCAGCTATCACTGTTAGCTTGTTGTTCCTGATGAGCAAAACAAGATTGTTGGTTTTATTTAAGGAGGAAGAAAGAGAGATGAAGAGTGGTCCCCCACCCCCTGCTGCACCACCCCTGCCCTCTCCAAGTGTGGCAGTACCACTCGATCATGAAAATGCACAAAAATGGTTTTATAGAGACCCCCAAGGGGATACACAAGGTATTAAATCAAAACTTATTTTCACAAGTGACTATGCGCTAAAGATTCAGATAACATCTAAAATGATATATGTTTGATTTGTAATTTTCATTTACAGGTCCATTTGCATCCAATGAAATGGCTGAATGGTTTAGTGCAGGCTATTTTACCATGGATCTCTATGTTAGACGGGGATGTGATGACAAATTTTCCCCATTAGGTAATACGATACGAAGCTATCGGTTTAACATCCTAATGATAACATGGTTTATACAATCAAATCATTTATACATGCAGTTAGATTTGAGTTTTGTTTTAGGAGAGCTGATCAAGCGATGGGGGCGTGTCCCATTTCTACCAGGACCCTCTGCACCCCCGTTATTGGTTGGTTTATTTCTTCAGGTCATTTTGATGTGATAGAAAAGAGAAACTTCTGTGATAATATTTTTCCTTTCAATTTTTTTTTTCAGAATATCCCTCCGACCAACCAACCGAACTTAGAACAGATGCAACAATTACAGCAACATCAAGAACAACTGAAGGCTCTGCATGCACAATATCTCCTACAGCAACAAGCCATGCAGCAGCAATTGCTTAGGTAGGTCTTCGGTCAGAATTCAGATCAACGTTTATCGTTTGTATGTTTGGATCTGCCTTATTCCTAAGGGTTCCCTTTGTATATTGAATGAATGGCCACTTGTTTAACTCTGTTTGTTTGTTTTACAGACAAATTCAGATGCAACAGATTCAACAGATCATGCAACATATGCAGGAAAATGAACAGTATAAAAATCTTAGCCCTGCCCAGCAGAAACAGATTGCCATGCAGTTACTGCTGAAGCAGCATCCTCAGCCAGTGATGATGCCCATGCAGCAACCCTCTAAACTCTCACCAAGGTATGGGTAACCGTAAATATCAGAAAGTGTGAATTCTATCAATCATTCCCATTTAAACTTTTACCAAAGTTTGTTTAAAAATGTATTACAGAAACTGAATTCTATCTATTTTACCCTCTAAACTCTCAGCAAGGTAGGGTGTTAATGTCTGTCATAACTGAATTCTATCTATTATACCTTCTATGCTCTCATCATAGTGGGAAAAAAATATTTTGTTGAATTCTATCTATTGTATATTCTAAACTCACAATGGAAACCTCAACAATAACCATAACTGTGAAGGAAATCTGTCTCACCTGAAGATGACGTTGGGTTGTGATATTGTTTCAGGTCCCCACCGTCAGAGGCAGCCCCATTAAATGACCATCCCCCCACATCATCTAGTCACCCCTCATTTCATCGCTCCATGTCTCAACCCAGTGATTTACAGGCCGAGGACGGGTCAATCTGGGGGATCGCCCAATCAGTACCCATGGCTCAGCCAGTACCCCCAGGTAAAGTGTGTATGCCTGTTATTATAAAAGGCTGCAATGAGGAAGAATGTCTTTTGCCTGATGTTTATAGATGTTTTTCTCCTTAGCATTTCTTAATTCTTATTAAACCAAACCATCTGGCTAAGTGAAATATTCTTTCCTCTTATTTTGTACAAGTTACTTGTTATTTGAAAACTGAGATCTTGCACATAAAAGAGTGTGAAAGCAAATCAGACCCATAAACGAAAAATGAATTGAGGGTCTTTTTCAAAAGATAATAGGTATTTTAATAACAGATGAAAACAAACTTTGATTCCGCATTCTCTTTTTGAAAACAAAGGAATTGTTGTTGTTTTTGTTTAGGTGGAAATCCCCCTAGTGTGTGGGATGTGATCCCCCATTCCCGGTCAACTCCAGACATGGAGCTAGAACGAGTCAGAAAGGTACTGAAACACAATGATAATGGAACTGTGTGAGTCCACAAGGTTGCTTCATACTTTATAATGCTTTGATGGTTCTTATTTCTTGTTGAAGGAGAAGGAAGAAGCAGAGATGAGAAAGAAACATGAAGAGGAGATGAAACGTAAACAGGAGGAGTTCCTAAAGCTACAACAGGAGGAGCTCCACAAACAACAGCTAGAAATCCAGAGAGAGAAAGAAGAGATGGAGAGAAAGAGGGAGGCACTGGAGAGAGAAACAGCCATCCAACTACAGGTATGATTGTGAAGGAATATTGGTTATAACTGATTGGTTTTGAAGATTCAGACAGATGCTGTAATTTTATAATAATGTAGTTTTCCAAAAATAAAAGGATTTTGATATTTTGCGATAAGTGATCTGATTTTTGTGATTAATCAATATGGTTTTGTTCGGACTTCATAAAGCATTTACATGTTACTTTGAACTTAGCACACATATATGAATATTTGTCTTAAAATGGTTTCAAAAAGGAAATTTTTAGATCTGAAAAAAAAGTATACATTCAGTAGGTTGATGCTGAATATGCAAAGCATTCACATTCTATGTTCATTGTACAGAAACTTGAAGAGGCCAGAAGAAAGGAAGAGGAAGTCAGAAGAAGAAAAGAGGAAGAGGAGAGAATGAAACAGCAGAGGGAAGAGGAGATGAGGAAGCAGAGACAGGAAGAGCAGAAGAAGAGGGAGGATGAGATGAGGTCAGTGGTGGGGGGCTTACTGTAAACATTCTAAAAGCTCTCTCTAAATAGTGTTAACATTTTAAATAAGGCCTAAAAAATAATATTGTGTGTTTTGGGTAACCCGACCTAACCTACAAAAATGCCCCGATCCTAACATTTTTAGATGTCTTTTTTCATCTTAGTATGATTTTCATATTATTTCCATTAAAAACCTGTTTTTAAATATGCCCGCATGCAGAAAAAAATATGATAAAATAAAAAAAAAATCCTTACCTACCTAACCAAATTTTTTCATCAGTGTTACCCTGAACACATTTTTTTTTTAGGCCTAAGGTCAACATAGGAATTTATTCAAGGGGGGTTCACTGTATCAGTCTTTTGTTCCACCTGCTTAAAATTTCCTTTTCTGATTTTCTGAGTATAATTCACTGTCGGTGGTTTTAATTTTATATTCAATAGAAGTCTTATTATAAGATTGAATATTCACATTTTAAAGTTATGATGGAAATGTTTGTTTTTTTAAAGGGGTGGGGGGGTTGAGGCAATTTATAAAATGAAAAATGTAATGATGCAATGAACATATTATATTTACTGTATGGCTTTGGTATATGGAGAGGATGTTATTCTGTCTTCCTGAATTAGATGTGTATATCTGTGTAACTGTTGTAGACAAAGAGAGTTAAAGAGACAAGAGGACTTACAGAGACAACAACAGGAGATGTTACGCCAACAGGAGCAGAGAAAGAGGGAGATGGAGGAGATGGAGAATCAGAAACAACTGGAGTTACAGCGACGACAGGAGCAACAAAGACAACAACAGGAGGCCCTCAAAAAGCTCCAGCAGGAACAACTGGCCAACATTCAGGTACGCACAGTTTCAACATTCAAGTATACAGTCAAACACAGTGTTTAGAACACCTCTCAGATCTCAGAGGAATTAAAATACAAAAGGGAAAAGTGGAGTGGAGATGCACAATAAAGGAATTTGGAACAAACTTATTCGTGGTATTCAAGATATACATGTTTAGTCGATCCCCAAATTGAAATATTCATTGAAGTTCAATATCTGATAACATACATGTATTGCACTGATAAGACCATCATTCATGAATTTACATATTCTTGAAAGTGAATTTTCCTACATACATAAAAATTGATGCCTATGAATCTTGACGAAACCAAATTAATGTTATTTGATAAATATTTGAAGGCATCAAATTTTGAAAATTTAGGAAAATTCATGGTTGGACAATTCGTTCTATCGCCATATCTTACTTCAATCAAAAACAAAATTCGTAAATTTAGTGATTATAGAGAACCATAATGTTATTAATCCATAGTTTAACATTAGAGTTAAAGATCTTGATTTACGTGAATTGCAAGAGAGAATTAGTATTTATCTTTGGATGCTTTTATTTTCAGTTACCCTCTCATGCCCAGTGGGGGAGTCAGCCTGTGACCCAGACGTCTCAGAAAACTAGGTCACTGCTGGAAATACAGGAGCAAGAGGAGAGGGAGAGGAGAGAGAAGGAGGAGGTGAGGCTCATGGGGGGGGGGGGGGGGGGGGAGTAAAAATAAGAAGTCTGCATCAGGGGGTTGGGAGAAAATAGGAGAGGCATGCAGCAATGGGTGGGGTTACAATCAGGAAGTCTGCAGCATGGGGTTGCGATACAAATAGGTGGTCTGAGGAAGAGGTGGGGGTATAAACAGGAAAAAAGGGTTGGGGTGGGGGGGGGGGGGGACAAATAAGAAGTCTTGAGTAAACATAGGGTCGGGTTTAGGAGTACAAATAAGTCTGAGTGAACCAGGAATGAAGAACGATCAGAAATACTTCTCCAGTATTTAATCCTATTGCTTCCCTTGTTTGTTTAGATACAGAGACGACTTGAGAATGAACGACAACAGATGCTGGCCATTCAACAACAGCAACAACAACAGAAGTCGTGGTCCAGCCAGATGTAAGTACAACAGCCGAGTGCCGTCTCGCCGCTAGTCTTGATATGTCTTCCTGTAACATGTACTGAACCATTCTTTTATCCGTAGTTTGCGCGAGACCGTCAGGTAATATAACTGGAGTGTTTTCTCTGTGTCGGTATTGTGCTCCTTTTGACTGTGTTCCTTTTGGATGTGCTTTGTGATGTCATCTATTGTTGAACAAATCATTAGAAATCATTGTGCTATATTAATTACTTCAATGTGGGCATATTGGGTATAAGTTAGGATCCAATACTTTGGTTCATTCAAGGATCATTCACAGAAAGTCATTGTAGAACCAAACTGACTAACTCTTGAATTCATGTATTACATTAAACCACCAAAGATCATTTACCTGATGTAAATCCTGAAATGAAGATTTATGAGACAGTCATGTTTTTCATCCTTAAAGTTAATCCTGCATGAGGCCAACATCTTTTTGAAGTTATTTTTTCTATACCAAGACTGGACATTTGTAGTACATGTATAGTAGTTAAAGCACTGTTTAGAATCCCATATTATCACAAATTTATAATTGTTTACATCTGAAATGTAATATATGCATTAATGATAACAAAATGACACATTTTTAAGTAAGTGTTTACTTGAATTTGTCCATCTTCTTGAAGTTTAATGCTGTAAAATCAATTCAAGGGGGGCAGTTTCTATGAATTTCAAAACTTTCAAAACAAAAGAGATGTGGATACTTTATTTCATTTATTTATTTCTCGGTAAAAAAAAACTCCTGTAGATTGGTTATGTTGGTTGTGTTGATGTGTCTTTGATATTCCACAATGACTCGGAGAAACTGGTCCACTAATTTGGAGATAACCAATTGTATTAGATTGTCTTTAGTTCATTAATATACCGGTACATGAATTATCTTCTCAATATCTAAAGCTCATTTACATTGTAATTACCTACACCATCGGCTCATGGGTAGCAGGTGACCCGTATTAAATGTTGGAAATTTTAATGTCTTTGACTGCTATACCTTTGTTTGAATTCACAGTGAATAACCACGGCATGTAAATGTCATTTTGAAGATCAAACACAATATTTATATTTCATATAGGTGGTAAGGGAGGGTAAAAGACTGTGGTGTTACTATAAATAGCTTCATTTAACTTCATGTGACTGAATGGACTTTATTTAAGGAATGAATTCAATATTTATTAGTTTTATACATATAAAATGGTTTAGGGCAGTTTACGCTTAAAAAAAGCGTAAACTGTTCCAAACCATTTTATATCGTATAAAACTAATAAATATTGAATTCATTCCTTATAATTAAATTTTTTCCTATCAATTGTTGATAAAAATGGTCATTTGACCTCTAAAATGACATCAAATTGTACTAAATTCAAACGTAACGTCAGGCGGATTGATACGTTTTTTGATGTTAGTATTACTATGACGTAGGTAACATTCTTATATGATATAAAATAACTTTTCAGCCAATCAGAAAGTGCATTACAACCAGAATTAAATTATTTTGAAATGTATGAGAGATGATAAAAAAATTTTCATTAATTTTTAACTTTTTAACATTAAATTTTTAGATTTCCAACACAACAACAAAATATGAAGACGTTAATTGAAATCCAGGAAGAGCAACGAAAACTGGAGGAAGAGAAACAACGAAAACAACAGCAAACTCAGGCCAAGGTAAATTGACGGTTATTTACTATTTAAAGCATGTAAAAAAGGAAGAAGAAAAAGTATATATCTTTCACCAAATACTGTTAAAGCTTGATTAAGTTTAGAATAGAGGTGAGATGAGTAAGCAAAGTTTTTTATTTGAGTTTAGATGAGTAAGCAAGTTTTTAATTTAGCTGATATTGAAATTTTCATTTAATGCAAGTTTATAAAACCTTTATGTTTATCCATTGCAGCAAAACATGAGCTTAGCAGCCGCCAGTGCATGGGGGGGAGGTCAGCCAACTTCATCATCCCACTGGGCCAGTGAGGGGGCCTGGGGGAATGCCACCCGCCAAGCGTCCACAGGAAATAGCAGTGCCAGCAATGGAGCAGGATCCCTGGGCTTCTGGGACGATGCCATTATATCCTCAAAACGAGCACCTAAACCAAGGTATATCCTTAAAACAAGTACTTAAACCAAGGTATATTCTCAAAATGAGCATCTAAACCAAAGTATATCCACATAAACACCAAGGTATATCAGATTATATTCTCAAAGCAAGCACCTAATCCTAAGTATATCCTCAAATCAAGCATTAAACTAAGGGATATCTTTTAAACAAGCTCCAATATGTAAACCAAAGTATGTTTTCAAAACAAGCATCTTAACTGATGCAAACAAACATTGGTAGTATTTGTAGAACTATGTGCATATAATCACTATATTATTTGTCTTATTTGCTTCCACAGTAATCAGGGAGGAGTGACTACTGAGTTTCCCACCTTAAAGGGACAGCCTCAGCAGAAAGCCCCTCCAGCTTCCACTACACAGACAAACAAAGCAAAGCCCTCCAAGAGAGGCAAAGAAGAGGTAATTCTCAGAGACAAAAATCTATCTTTCTCCTGTCCAATTTTGTTAACTTTTGATAATTTGGAAATTGGTTGACTAATGTGAAGGTCAGACGACACGTTCCTCAATTTTATATAAGTTTTTCTTGGAATTTGTTATTGATTAACTACTAATTTGACAAGATTTTTTGCAAAAAATTAGGGTACCTTACCAGGCATTTGTGCAAGATACTAGAGAATGCAATTTCCTACATAATCTTATTTAAAATACCGGTACACTCGAATTGCTAATATAAATAAAAAGTTCTGGCATATATATATACTTTTTAAAATTTTAATCATTTAAAGATGATAAAAAATAATAATTTTACTTGGTATATTATCAGGTTATCGAAAATTTGAAAAATATTTATCATTTTTGAGGAACGTGTCGTCTGACATTAATTGTGAAACAAAATTGAATTTGAGGCTGATTGATGTTAACTGTATGGTGGTTCCACTGTAGGAGGCGGTCCAGAGACTTTTCCAGGGCAGTGCTCCCCCGGACGACCTGTTCTCTCAGTGGTGTGACAAGGCACTAAAGGCCCTCAACACATCAGTAGACAGTAAGTTCAAGGGGTGGAGCCCTTTTTTTTTTTTAAAACAAATGTCTATATGTAATTGTGGATATTTTCAGGCCACTGATTAACGTTTTATTTTGTTATACCTGAATAGCTTTTGAATACTTACTTTAGTGGTATTGAGAGATTTGTAAACATAGTTCGTAAGTTACATTTAACACTGGAATTTTGTTATGGTTGAATAGCTTTTGAATACATTTACTTGCTAAGGTTATCTAAGGAGAGATTTACATACATTTGTTATAAGCATCTATCCATTGTTTTGATCAGTGGTTACCCTCTTGTTGTCAATAGCTATTTCAGAATCGGCTATGAATTATTTGTTGAACTAAAACCAAAATTCAATATTTGCAGCATTTGGGTATTAGAAAGCTGATTAGCTCAGTTTTAAAATTATAAACTCAAAGGGGCATGGTCACAATTTTGATCACAAGTTTTTTTTCCATTCAGTAAGGCATTTCTAATAATCAATCAAAATTTGAGTGTCAGTCGTCGTGTTATAAGCAAGATACAGACCTCTAAATTATTTCTTATGTAAACAAATTCAGGTCATGTTTTTGTTTATATTTTGAATGTTGAAGTGAAAATTCCAGTTTTAGACCTAAAATGAATGTGATAAACACTAAGAGCTGTTAATTTTTCTTAAAGTAAATAAGCAGATAGAAAATTCAGCTTGATAAAGAACTTTCACTGGTATATTGAACCAATGTAAACAAAAACAGGGCACGAGCCGTGTTTACATAACAAAGAATTGTGAGCTTTGTATCTTGCTTATAACTCTGACTGACACTCAAATTTTGGTTGATCATAAGAAATGCATTTCTTAAGCATTGTACCGGTAAACAATAAAAATAGAAAAATAGAATTTGACCAAAATCATGACCATGTCCCATTAATCCACTGCCTTTTGAAGGTAAAAGAAGAAAGAAGGGAAGTAACTTATGCTTTCATTACGATTTTAAAAAAAAAACAACCATAAACCTTGCTTGCTGAATTAATATTAGTGTAAAGTTGCGAGAGGCAACCCTCGAGGATTTTAAAATCTCGCTTTTATTTTTAAGGTAGTCCACCCATAACTATCATAGTTCATATCTATTAGATTGCAGGTTTGATCACTAAAATCTTAGTATGATTTTAAGGGGTTTATTAAAGAAAAAAGATTAACGTTTGAAATTTTAAAAACAAATTGAATATTAACAAATTTATCATTTGTGGAAGTTAACATTGAAGTCTATGGGAAAAATGCATTTTTAAATATATTTTTTAAATACAAGTAATTTTCTCACATTTCTCTTGGTAAAAAGTTGCAAAAGCTTTCCCATTCTTCGAATATGTAAAATAATTCATTATTTACCATACATATTTTCAGTAAATGATTATTTTTAAATTCTTCTAAAGGGCAGACAACTCTTTAAAAAAATTTTAAGTGCAAATAGTTCATTTACTTGACTACATACATACTCCCGAGTTTGGTTTATGTCAGCCTCATAATAACTTTTAAATACCGGTAGTATAGATCAATCAAAATTGTTAGATTTGCCTTAGTTATGGATGGACTACCTTAAGACAGTTTTGAACTATGAGAAATTATAACAAAAAATTGGTGCTCGCAATTTTACTTTCTCGCGATTCGATACAAAACAGTGGAATTGCGGAATTAAGTACTCGCGTAAAATAAGGAGTTTACAGTATATTTTGCTTGTTTTCATTTGAAAAATTTTTAATACATGCTTTTATTTTTTTTCAGTTCCTACTTTTGTGGCATTTTTAAAAGAAGTTGAATCCCCATACGAAGTAAGATTACTAGATGTCTGTTTTAAATATGTTGATTACAATCATTTATTTTCATAAATTCATTGCTTCATTTTAAATAGTGGAAGATTTACCTGATCTACTATTATATGTATACACTTTTGAAATCACAACTGTTTACAACTAAATGTAATTTAATTTGCCCTGTAAATTTCATTGACCTCTATATGTTGTGTAATCAATAATTATATTGTGTCATATATTTGTATATAGGGAGAGGGCGATCTAAGTTACAGAACTTGTGCCCAATCCCAATTTTAAATTGGTACAATTAAAATATGATCAAGTCAAATATCTTGGTGAATAATATGAGCAAAGAAAAAAAAAGAAAGAAATTTTCATACAGTACATGTTCCATCTATTTTAAGAAAATTCCCAAATAATGAGTGTGGATATAGGGTATGTTGTTATTTCAGGTACACGATTATGTGCGGGTGTATGTGGGGGAGTCTAAGGGAGCACAAGACTTTGCCAAACAATTCCTGGAGAAAAGAAGCCAGAGTCGCAACAAAGCACGGCAAACAGTCGAGGTAAATCTCTCCTACCAAAACATATCAAAACAGCACTATCTGAACTGACTGGCAGGAAAACAGCCTCCTCTAAAAAGTTATTTTCTAGAATTCAATGAAAATGGGATTAAAAGAAGAATTTTTATTACGTTAAAGAAGAATCTACCAAGATGAAATTACTGGTTAATAACACGCATCCTTCTGTTCCACAGGACAGTATTTGGGGCCCCGCCCCTGCCCGCGATTTCCGTCAGTCCGGCGGAAATCAGCATAGTGAGTCAGACTCGCAGAAAGCCAAGGGAAAGAAGAAAAAGAAGATGCAGAAAATCGACAGCAGTATTCTTGGATTTACCTGTGCTGCTGATCCAGACCGCATCAACGTTGGAGAAATTGAAGCTGATGGCACAACAAAGTGAGCGGATTATATCCAGGAAACAGGATTATTCGGCCACAGAAATTGTGTATAATTTGATGGTGACAACAATTTCTTTATTATGTGTGAGAACTTGGTGGTAGTTATTGATGGCTTTCTATGCGCTGTGTGTGTACTGTCCTCAGTGATCGTCGGGGCCCAGAGGTTCTACAGTTGGCCCAGGATCAGCTGACGTTGACCACCCGCTACACTTCTCACCACTACAAATCTGTGTTTTAGCATATCAAACCTGACAACCAGTCTCTGTTATAACTCTTTGTTTTAAAGGTCCTGCTGACCATCTTACTTTGTTGAATCATGACTTTTTATTTCCCTTCTTATGCTGCTCTCTTTGAAATCTATTTTATGTTTCTTTACTGTTTTACCTGCGAGGACTCCCAGAGCTCAGGTGTACTGAGCTAAGTGATAGCGAGCACCATATCATGATCTGAAACCTTATGTACAGCCATGACAGCTGTTTATAAACTAAGTGAACCATTCAAACTTGTGCAATATAACAAAATGCCCAATCATGAGCTGATATTTTAATAACTTATTTTAATCAAAATTACACAAAGTTTCGTCAGGTTTGCTTATTGATATGATAGATTTCTGTATGAAATTGTCCCTGTAATGGAAAACTAAGGTCACATTAAGAGAAGAATAACAAATTTTAAGTTATTTTACAACCTTTAATACTCGTTAACATGTATTAAAAAAATTAAGTTTTCAATTCTATTTAAGAAATAAGAAAGAATTATTTTAAACAATCAAAAGAATTCAATAGAAGTTATTGGTGTTGACTGATTACGTAAATGATTTTTATCTGGGCTTCTCCCGTGTTGGAGAGAGTTAAGGCCCACTGTTACATGTGTTAATAATAAAACGCTCATCTGATCTGGATCGTGACGTCACAGGCCTCAGGCTCGGTGATATAATCTGGACCAGAGATTCAAAAAGTTCAATAAAAAATTAAAATAGAATTGATGGGTTTTTTTTTGTGTGTTAATTAACCTATTGATAAGTACCCCTTGGGACCGCGGTTGTGTTTACTGGACCAAGTTGTGCCCTAGTTGTGGTTTTGTGACGTTTGCGGGGTGAAGAACCCGCTGACATGATGCTATCTGCTGATTATCCCGTGCATCAGACCCCAGGACACGGGCAAAACAAAGCTCAGGTGTGAGTGCTTTTAAAAAAATGTAAAAATAGACGGTGTGTCAAAATTAACATACCAGCAGAGGCTGATAATGGTTTTCGTATGTATTTGAATGAATCATTACTGTTTTGTTTTAAAATGTCCGTAAGATTCCTTAAACGGAAAAAAAAACTAGTTTAATATATGGATAAAATGTTTGTTAACATAATTGATGATTTTAGTAACAAACAAACAACATGAAAAGAATATTAGCGATGCTTTCAAGCTTTTTCATCAAATAAAAACATAACTAAAATATATTTATTGGGGGGAAAATTTCAACATTGACCTCTTCTTACTTGATTTGCATTGACGATACCCACAACCTAAACCTATTACCCACACTTTCCCACACTTTCCAAGGCGTGTATTGGAGGAACGGCAGTCAGTACAGATGGTATATATATGATCAATATCGGTAGGGGGTGGGGGTAGACCGTCCAGGTGCTAGAACAATAGAAGGCAGAGACTTCACTTGAACTGGAAACAGAAAAAAGAAGAAATCGGTCCGTAGCAGCGATTCTGTGGTGACGATTAGATAAATTAAAACAAAAATCTTTGTATATATATATATATTCGACCAACATTGAGATAAAAGGTTCGTTGACTCCAAAATTTTCTCATAAGAGAGAAATGGGTTTACATACGTTTACACATAGACGGCCAGGAAAAAAAATTCAATTGCCAGGGGATGCTATGTTGTTAGTTTTTGGTGATACAAATTTTCTTTACTGTAAAAATCATTTATAGTTTGATGAAATGAATTTGAAGCCATTTGCTGTCACAGATACGTATTTCTTAAAAAGACTTCAATCACAAAACGATACTGTGTGGGTGAAAAAGTTATTTGCATATGAGGGATTGTCAAAACTGCATGAGCCAATTGCCTGGTATTTTATAGAAGCATGGAATCAGTGGTTTTATTTCGTTTATGTGCGCTGGGTTTTTTTGTGTAACCCACAACTAATATTTTTTTTTATTTGCTTAAAATATTCATATCCTTCAAAAAATCCTTTTTAAAGATTTTAGAAAGTTTTTAGGAGAAGGGTTTGTACGAAATTTAATGCCAAAAGAATTGAATGGGAAATCAGTTTTAAGTACCTTCAAAATCATTCTCATACACAAAGGCGTTGTTTGCTGTATCTTTAAAAAAATCAGGTTTATGATAAAACGCAAAATGAAGAGTTTGTAATGCTTTCTTGAATAATAAACTGTAGCTGTGTTTTATTTAAAAGTCGTTGACTTTCCAGACTAAACTCTTCATTGTTACGTCATCTTGTCAATAAACTGAAAAATGTCTGTCCAGATAAGATTTTAATCAGACAGTTGCCTAATGTTTCTCCTTCTCGGTTACGTATTTCTGTCTAATGACGGCTGGCGGACAACTTCACCAGAAGAAAAAAATTCCTGCGCGAGTATTGTCATTAAGGCTTAACCGACCAATCACAAAAGCGCTTCCAGGCAAAGAGCAATCCCGCACCGAAAGACTTCCCAGTGTTTTATTCGCTCTTGAAAATTTGACCAATCAGATAATTGGTATACTTAACTTCATTATCTTGATAGTCATGCTTAAGTAATTTTCAAATGTTTTAGAATTTGCAGTAAATTCTGGGACAGTTATATATATTCAGGCCAGCCACTGTCATGTAAATATTTATCTCACGTCCGGGCTTTGTGTTAATTGAAAAAAGAAACTGAGGAAATGAATGAATTCAAAGGAACTATTATTTTTAAATTAGTGATAGTTTTTCAGACTTTTGGGAATATATTAACGATATTTGAGGAATTATCTGACTTTGGTGCCATTTTATTGGATCCACCGGGGCGTGGTTCCCTCTGGAGACACAACATTTCGGGGGCACCGGTCAACTACAGAGATCACAGACAGAACTGTGGAGGGGTGCAGGTACAAGCAAATTTTAAAAATTCAAGAATTTCTTTTCTTTTAAATCCCAATTTTTATTTCTATACATAAGAAACAGATATTATTTCTTTTAAATTTATTTAAACAATTATTTTAAAAATTTTCTAAATACTAGTTTTTACATTCTTAGAGGACCTTAATAGCCAATATAAATATAATTATTTTTACTCTATATCAGTCGGTTTGAAGTAGGAGTATTTATATTTTTTTTCAACCTTTTTGATTAATGCCAATGAGAACGCTACTTATGATATTAGAACTTTAAATTTTTTTTAAAAAATTGTCTTTATTTCCATCCGACAAGTCACTGACGGGGTGATTTTTGTTGATTCATCATTGAATTTTTCCAGGTGTACAGTGTATATAGGTACGGTAATTACAGGTGCGCCCTAGGCGCTCGGACTTTGAGATGTGAATTTTACAGGGCTTATCAGCACCCATCTCTTACAACCTGTTCCCCCCGACAATCACAGATAATTGACCAGGTCGCTATTTATTACTACATTAACACTCGGCACACTGACCCATTTTGCGACGAAATAGTTACATACTGCCACCTTAAAAATGAAATTTCGAATGAAAATTTTTTTTCTCCTAATCTTGCTTCTTTTCTCTCAATAGTATTTTTAGTTACTTATTTGTGAACGAGACCGAAGATTGTAACTTAATCTGTTAAACCAAAGAGAGCAAGCGATTACCTAACATTGTAATCTGCCTTTAAAGGTATATATTATAACTAATTTAGAACGTTTCATCCATTATGACTCTAGAAATCTACCCATTTTACCTTTAATGGCGGCGGGCCGTGGTCAATCACCGGTCATCACAATTTCATGTTCAATGCTCTGTATGTTTTGACGTTAATTGGTCTAACACTCCAACATGAAACTACAGGGCATCTACACTGAGAGACCTTTTGTAAAACAAGGAACGAAATTTACCAATAGAAGTCCAACAAATACATGTACATGTTATAAACACAATCGCAACTTTTTGTGGCATTTCGAATGTTCGTTAAGTTTAAAATATAGACTAGAAGGAATGAAACTGACTTCGCCGTAATGGTGAATTCGTTTTAAGTGTGTTCGATTTAACCGTGTTTTACATTGTACACAATCGTTATAGCCGGTATTTTTTACGATGATGAAAAACAATGATGGCATCAATAAACGAACATTTAAGTATTTATATTCTACTTTCTTTCCAGTCTCAATGGAAAAACAACAACGGAAAGTGCGGACTATGCGGAGATCCTTGGAATGAACCACGTGATCACGAATTTGGCGGGAAATATTTCACGAATCATATCTTATCTACATATCTTAAAAGTTCTGTGATAAATTTAACAGTTTTCACAAATTTAAATCCTTCTGGGTGGATGGAATTCAGGCTTCTTCCATATGACTCTGAAATCTCGTCTATTTCAAACAATTATTTACTCCATATCGGAGATTCCCGGACTTGGAGATACAGGGTCCGAAGATCCGGATACCACGTGATCCCGGTCAGACTACCGAAAGATCTGGAGTGTGAACGATGTATACTTCAATGGAAATTTCATACAGGTATCCGTTGCCATGGATTCATAATGTCAAAACATGTGATTAATCAGAGGAAAAGACGTACCCCCTCCCATCAAAAATAAAATAAAATTGTTGTTATTGTTACGATTCAATGATACGATATTGTTAAATAAAATTGAAGCGCATATAAACGTGCGCACTACAAATCATTTTTTTAATTTCTAGGAATGTTTCCAATTTTTAATGATTTTCCAAGACAGACACAGTCTCAAATATTATCAACAATTACACAAATTGATTAGAGGCTTTAATAATAATGTCTTTTAAATTCCTTACCACTATATAATATTTGGCCATATGAAACTAATTTAGTTGATTCCTTTTGTGTGATAGAGTTGTCTTCTTTTCTTTAACAGGTTCTTCTTGGGGATGTAATGACATTGATAGAAGTGACTGTTGCTATGGCTGCGGAACGGATCAGGAAGAGTTTTACAACTGTGCAGATGTATCTATCACGCATGGGACCGGAAGTGATGATCAATCATTCGAACAACAGTACGACGAAGAACTAAAATTTGAGAGGTATATTGCTTTTTGAGAAAACCTTTTTCAAGAGGTTAACGAATTTGTTATTATAATTATTTTTTGTTCTTATACTTTTAGTGACCATTTATAGTTTGCTTGGAAATTTGTCTTTGAAACTATGTTAACTGAAAACTTTGTAACATATCAAACTGTTATAATAAATTACATTGTTAAATTGTAAATAATGAAGAAAAAGCCGATACAGAACTTTTATAATAGAAAACGTTAAGCAATCTAATTTAAGTGTTCGAGTCCTTTTTCACTATATCTAGACCTAGACTTCATTGATTTACATGAGCTCTTAGTTTGATTTTTTTTGGTAGAAAACAAATTCCGCCTAGTTCTGACTTGATACGCTGGTGGTGTTTGTACCAGTGTGAGGGGGAGGAGTGTAATGGACCGCCATGTTCTGGACTGTCCCGCCACCGGAGATCCTCCAGTGTTTGTTTTGCGGCTGGAGCGTGGGCAGGGCAGGCAAACATGGACACATGGTGCCAGAACAACTGTGCCACGGGGTACTGCCCGGCCTCGCACTGCCGGTGTCAGGGTAAGTCCTTGTCTGTCTTTTCATCAATTCCATAAATTAAAAAAATTTAAAAACCGTTTCCTTAGTATCAATGGTTTTGTTTCCTGCAGAAGTGAATCCGGTCACCACGACAACCAGCACAACAACAACAACAACAACTCAAGCTACAACAAGTACAACAGTACCGACAACAACGGAATCGACGACGACAACCGGACAAACAACAACGCATGCGCACTCCACTGCTACCACTGCAACACAAAATGGTACAAAGTCGGCATTTATTGAGTCACCATTCTTTCATATGTTTGATGTTTAACTTAAATACCTTGTTAATTTGTTTTTCTTTATTTCATATAGAAGATACACCTGGTATTGTCCGCGTGCTCGTCAGTAGGGGCTGCCATTACTGCAAGGACCGGAATGATAATACCTGTGAAGATCTCTACTGTCCCGGATGTAAGCTACAGTAATGTTGTACTTATCAAATATGGTGAAATTCTCGCCCAATGTTAATCTTGTAATTAATCAATTTTATTATCTCATTACAGATAATGTTGCTGATATTAAGAACACAGGTTGGTTATTTTATTATGTTTTAATTAATTCATGGCATTTTAATTAAATGACATTTGACATATGTTTGTTACTTTTCCCGTCGAATTTATCTTTAAGGCACACTGACCCAGAAAATCACAGAACTCTCCAACTATTTTTGTACCACGTGTGACAACAACGATTTCATCTGCCAAAGGCTCTTTTGTAGGTGCATTTTAGTGTAAAGTTAATCACGCAATTTTTCAAGCTACTACATTGTTTGAATGCAAAAAGTTTTTTACAGTTTGCATTTTGGTTTTCATAAATTGATTTTTTTAAAACAGGTTCACAAGACAATATCATGGTTAGCCTAGGACTGCACACAAAATGTCGGCTCTGCAAGATGACCGGAGACTGCCAGAGTTATGATCCAGAATGTGAGTTAATGGAGACACGTGGAACATCTTACACCTAACACAATGTCACGTGAATCCTGTAATAAGTTTATTGTTATTTGTACAGGTGATCAGATTAATGGTATAGAAACCACTACCACTACCACCGTCACTACCACCCAGCCAACCACTACCACTGCTTCCATCAGTAAGTCAAGCTACTAAATTATAGTACAACTACTACCACTGCTGCCACCAGTAAGTCAAGCTACTAAATTATAGTATAACCACTATCACTGCTGCCACCAGTAAGTCAAGCTTCTAAATTATAGTACAACCACTATCACTGCTGCCATTAGTAAGTCAAGCTACTAAGTTATAGTACAACTAATACCACTGCTGCCATCAGTAAGTCAAGCTACTAAATTATAGTACAACCACTATCACTGCTGCCATCAGTAAATCAAGCTACTAAATTATAGTACAACCACTATCACTGCTGCCATCAGTAAATCAAGCTACTAAGTTATAGTACAACCAATGACACTGCTGCCATCAGTAAGTCAAGCTACTAAGTTATAGTACAACTACTATCGCTGCTACCATCAGTAAGTCAAGCTACTAAGTTATAGTACAACCAATACCACTGATGCCTTTAGTAAGTCAAGCTACTAAGTTATAGTACAACCAATACCACTGCTGCCATCAGTAAGTCAAGCTACTAAATTATAGTACAACCAATACCACTGCTGCCATCAGTAAGTTAAGCTACTAAATTATAGTACAACCAATACCACTACTACCATCAGTAAGTCAAGCTACTAAGTTATAGTACAACCAATGACACTGCTGCCATCAGTAAGTCAAGCTACTAAGTTATAGTACAACTACTATCGCTGCTACCATCAGTAAGTCAAGCTACTAAGTTATAGTACAACCAATACCACTGCTGCCTTTAGTAAGTCAAGCTACTAAGTTATAGTACAACCAATACCACTGCTGCCATCAGTAAGTCAAGCTACTAAATTATAGTACAACCAATACCACTGCTGCCATCAGTAAGTTAAGCTACTAAATTATAGTACAACCAATACCACTACTACCATCAGTAAGTCAAGCTACTAAGTTAAAGTACAACCAATGACACTGCTGCCATCAGTAAGTCAAGCTACTAAGTTATAGTACAACTACTACCACCAGTTAGTCTAGCTACTAAAAATAAAGAACAGTTATGCTTCAAAAGAGACATAACTTTTATTTGAATGAAAGAACATCATTGTCAAGGTAATAGGCAATATATGTCAAAATTTGTCCCACAAGATGTAGAAATTTTATGCATTTCAATAATAATCTCAACATTGTTGTCAAGTTAAAAAGCAATATTTGTCAACTTTTGCTTCAAAAGGTGTGTAGAAATGTCGTGTATTTCAATTTGATATAATCTGAATAGATTTCATCTGACAAAGCAAGATTGATAACGTGTGTTTTATTTGATAACGCTTTGTT
The DNA here is from genome assembly GCA_033439105.1 of Magallana nippona. Classification (NCBI taxonomy): domain Eukaryota; kingdom Metazoa; phylum Mollusca; class Bivalvia; order Ostreida; family Ostreidae; genus Magallana; species Magallana nippona. The sequence continues at coordinate 46,326,992 of CM065922.1, read as the reverse complement.
CTAAATTTGGAATGGTTTATGCATTGTTGCTTAACGTTTCCATCAATTACATCACCAGATATTGTGCCCTCTAAGAAGACATGTATAGCCATCAATTACTACTCTCAAATCATTGGAATGAACAAATGGTGTCAAGATAACTGCGGCACGTCGACTGACGCCAGCTGTTACCCGGATGTCTGCCAATGTTCAGGTTGGTTCTCCTTGTAAGAATGTCAATAAATGTTGACCAGTGATTTTTAAGATTTGGTTTTATTAGTAAAAAGATTAACGTTTTATCGATTCTCCATATATTAGACCCATCGATGCCGTTAATTCAGAAATTAGACACTGGTGACGTCACAACTTGTAAGGCCATAGGTCAAGTAGCTAACATTCCCGGAATGGACAAGTGGTGCACGGACAACTGTCCCAATAACTGTCCGGAGACTTATTGTTCATGTAAGTTCAGTTACTTTTTTAAAATCTATCAAAATTAATGTTAACATATATTAGTATATCAAATCTAGTACTGAATACCACACTGTGTGCTTGATGTCTTCTTTGGAAGTCAGTTCTTATATAACTTACTCTTTTATAATATTGTTCAGGCTCTGTCCAACCTGTTACACATTCTCCAACAATAATACAAACAACAACAACAACAACAACAACAAATCCCCCAACAACTACTCCCCAGACAACAACAACAACAAAGCCCCCAACAACTACTCCCCAGACAACAAAAACAACAACCAGAGTAACAACCGTGGAGGACATCGTTTCTGGAACAACAACGATGAAAATAACGCCCGGAGTAACCATACTGCCACCAAAGACAACTACAGCGTCTAAAGGTATTGGAGGTAATGCCGGTAAAGATAAAAGTAAACGAAATGTACTTATTTTTTATTTTGTATAACTGTAGAAAGTCTTGAGAGAACACTGTGTTTTGGGTAAAATTGGTATATACTACATGTAGTAGTTGTTCCAGACGATGGTAACGTTAAAGTTTGAATCCACGTTTAGTTGCCTCATACATGTAGTGTTATGATTGGTCGTTTTACATCCCCAGGTTGTTTTTTATCAATGATTTACTGCTGTTTCAGGTGTAGACTATTACTCCATCAATGCAATGAACGGCATACTATGTAACATATGCAGCAGTGACCCCGGTCTTTATCGGGAGTGCTCGGACCTTTACTGCTCCAGATACGATAACAGTAAGTGTACCCGATCTCCAAGACACCAGCCGATTTAGGCTTTGAATACATCATGGTTTTCAATCTTTATCAAATCAAACAAGATTCTATGAATCTGTAATATTATTATCTTCTTTTTGCAGGTGTTGGTGACCCGTCAGACAAATTAGGTATAATTATATATTACTACGTGACATGAATTATCATCCAATATACATGTAAATCTAGATAACTTCTTCAAGTTCTAAGTAAGGTTCAAATTTTTCATTTTTTTAGATCGAGCTTTAAATTACTCGCCGGAACTTTTCTGTGGTGTGAAAGGAAAAGACTCCATATTTTGTAAGTATATGATCGATAAGGACCTTCTGAATAGGGAGATTGTCCGCCATTTGAATTGAAATAAAAATAAAAACGATCCACAGTTGTGGACATCATCTGTAATTAACTTTGCATTAAAACTTATTTCAATTTTTTAATTAAAGACAGCAAAGGCGACTTTTATTAATCAGTCATTAATCGATAGCTTTTGTTGAAATGACTTTACTTAGAAAAAATAATTACGATGTTTTATAAAGTAAAAGTGTTTGTAAACATGACTTTGGTTTTCACTTTTCCGTGAAATATTGTCCTTCCTGTATTTAGGTGAACCCGCTCCGATGATCCGCCCCTATATACAAAGCTCACTCTGTTCCGCCTGTGTGTACCTTACCCCCAACCAAAACTGCCACACCTATTGCAGCAGGTAAGTCCAAGGTATCACCTACATGTATTGTAGTAATAAGTAGTATTGTAATAATTGGCAATGCATAGCAAATATACAAGGTAGTCAAACAATAGAAACACACGAAATCAGTTTTGCTTTGATTTATTATTATTTATGAATGAAATCTTAGCTAACAGAAACATCTTCGATTTATGATTACCTTTTCTCTATCATTGATCAGCCAGACAAATATCACATTTACATATTAATTGTATATTTCAGTTCCTGATAGACGAGAACCATTAATATTCCAGCTTATACTACGACGAAATCCAAGAACCTACAAGTGATAAATTATTTGTGTTGTGTTGATCAAACAGTATTAACGGTGAACTTAGATGTTGGAGGTTTTGCTTTTATTACCATTTCCCTGTAACTTTGCATGTAAATAGACTTGTTATTTTCCTTCTGTGTTAAAAATGGCTCTTTCTGGGGACGAGAACACTTACAAAATACGCATGTACATTATGTTCAAACCAATGAATCAAGGTATATGGCGTCAGTGATTTTAAATTTTACGATCTACAATGTACGTACTTGCCTTGGTTTGATTTACAATCTAACAATGTTACAAGATAAATAAAAATGTCACCCAACAAATTTGTGAGCATCTTGTTTTTTACAAAACGGAGTAGATTTCTCACAGGAGTTTCCTAGAGGTCGGAACGTTCGCTACACCCTTCTCTGTGGTTAGTTGTCTATAAAGTCCAAAACATGATGCTAGCGACAGCGAACATCCCCCGAAGAGGGACAGCAATGAGCAGGCGTGACAGGAAATCACGGCTGGGTGACCGCATTTAAAGAAAACTCGCGCGCTACGTTCAGGTCATGTCTATCTAAAAAGCAGTTAAAATAACCTTTAATGAAATTGACAAGCTCAGGATGACAAAAACAATTTACCTTTTTAACACTGATACGAGTCCAAACAGCATTCCATGATGTTTCTCTTGCCCATATATTGACTTGAACAGCGAGAAAGTTCAAGAACCTTCTGCTATTTATGCATATTTGACGCACAAAAAAGGAAATTAACTCATCTCTGTAAATCCAAGAAATAAGATCTTAGTAAATTTAAGGAATTTTGTTGTTGTTTAAAACCAAATTGACTTATCAAGCTTTGAGGAGGCTGGGTGGTCAACCACTTAACCATCGGATTAGCTTTAAAATTTAAAAAATGATATTTTTGACCACAAACTTTTATTAAGTAAATATTTTAGATTTGAATTTGAATGCTTTCTATATATTCCTACATAGCTCTTCGTCAGATATGGTCTAAAAACTTTCAATCGGCCCTCTTAATCTAGCTTCTTTCCTTACAGCAAAACCATTTTGTATTCTAATGTCAATCCCTTTGCTTATGCTTTTTACTAAGTTTGATATCTATATTTGGTTTCAATATATAACATAGTGATGACATTTTTATTACTTTAAGTCTTATTTGTCCCTTTTCTTGCTTATAAGATAGCTATTGCTCCGATATCAATGGGAAGGTTTGGCGCAGAGCGATGATAATAAAACTTGAAGAAATAATAACCCAGAACAAACCCGATCAAATCACTGAAAATGAGAAAACAACACAAACAATAAAAAAAAACCAAGGCCTGAAGTATTCCGGAAAAACATGTATTGGATGAGTCTCAACGATAGAAACAGATTATATGAAGCAAACAAACAAACCTGTTACACACGAGTCGGATACAGCCAATAGTGACTTCCGTCTTCCATAATTAAAAAGATTGACATATGATTTATAATTATCTACTTATATGCAAATTTAAGTATGAAGTAAAATTATTAAGAATGCAAATTTCACAGTTATATTTTGTCCAAACTTTGCGAAGATAGGCAGAAAAGCATTACTCGCCTTTTCTCTTGTGCTGACAAAGAACCTGAATTCCAAAGAGAACTTTTCCAAATAAAACGTTTTTTGTCAAACCAGCAGTTTGATAAATTCGCTTTCAATGAGGACTTGGAATCAATCCCTAAGCCAATCAGATGTTTGCTCCTAATTGTTTTGGCTCTGGTAACTAGAGGGCATAAGGTGCTGATGACAGTTGAATGAATTTAGATGTACGTATGCTAACAAAAGGAATTGAGAGAGCTCGAGGGCCGTGGCCAATTTTTAGACTATATCTGTCTCCTTTAGAAGAAGAGCTCTCTATGAAAATATAGGAAAATACCGAAAATCTAAAGATAAAATGTATGGATTTTTCTTTTCTTAATAATAGTTCATAGTTTAACAAATCATATCCTAAATGTTTAGGAAGATCTGATGGTTAATTTGTTGACCATCCAATCTCCTAAAAATCACACGTGTAACAAGTTTTCCTTAGAAAATCAAAGAAATACTTTAACTGCAAAAAATAAAAATATTAAATTTTATTATGAGTTTAAAATATACTATAAAAATGTCATTATTAGCTATGATTTTTGAAAATTTAATGCAACACAAAACATCTTTCTAATCAATTTTTAAATTTAAAGAACAGTGAATTACGGGCTGTAATACATGTACCTGTAATCCAGAAGTTCTTGTATAGTTTATAATAATCTTTTACATCACAGCAGCTTTTCCGAGGAGGTGTTGTGTTGGTTAAAAAAATCAAGAAATGTTGGTAAATAAAGTGGATTTTTATAGAAGAAAGCTGACATGTCTTCAAAATTTAAAAGAAAATTGTTACAGAAAATGCGCAAAATGCGTGCATTTATGATCCAGTAGGTATGATTTGAAATCGGTCATCCCAAGCACCATCTGTCAACCTAGAGACGTACAGAAAGAAATCACACATTACTTATCATTGGAAAATGAAATGCTGCATCATAACATTTAACCCTGTCATTTAATTTGAATATAAGATTTTAAGGGCGGAGCTACAGACGTTATATTATTCTCGCTGGGGATATAAAACTTGAGTGAAGATGACACTTTCGGCCTATCAATCACCTGTAATTAGTGTGGATCGGGGCTCAGACTTCTCTTTTTGTCTCCTTCCCTCATACGTCCAAACACTGAACTCTGGGTCTTGCAGCAAACCCCCTATCTATAGAAGCGCCGAGAGATTTCAGGCGCGTCACTTATGGGTAGGCTTATGACACAGGCAGATATCTGGGTGAAGAGGGGTTTATGGGTATACTTACCCAAAAGGAGGCTTCAAGTACCTGTCTACTGCGGAGGCCGCTGTTAACATGAACAATTTAAAGGTAAGTCAATTATTTTAATTTTTCCTCGGATTCAATATTACTTTATTTGATATATTTGATGCTGTATCTAAAACTTTACTTTGGAGTGTAATTGGTTGATTATCGTATTCAGCATTCATATAGCCATAATTCCAGAAATTCATTAAAGCAATTTGTAAGCGAGAACAATTAAGGAAAAGAAAAGCTACGTAGAATGTTAATTGATGGCAACCTTCGCACATCATAATGTTCCGACATCAAAGAAATGCATCCTTTAACGTTCATTAAAAAAGATTCATAAGTCATCCGAGTTAATTATGGAAATGTCACAGGGGCCTAAGAGACGCGTACTGCGATCGCTTAATGTATTCGCTGTTATTATTCATGGCCGATTTGTTGATTTGAAAATATTTTTTTTTCCAATTACAACCTTACAACTTTACAGTTTACAGTTTCCTTCAATTGCTAATTCAATGACAGTTACCGAATCTTGATTTACGATATAAATCTTCTCTTGCGGTCTCTTGTAGGTAAAAAAAAAAAAATGTTTTTAACGGTATAAGACAATGAACTAGCGTCAAGAATTTTGATGAATTCAAGCAAGGTGGATTATTAGGTAGAGGGTATATATATTTTTAGTATGAGAAAAATATATTAAGTCAGGTGCCTGTGAATTCAAGCTACGATCTCTAATGGCCAAAACTGAACGACACGATTCAATCATGATTCTAGTTTCAGTGAACTTTTCGTTATTTTAGAAATGTGACGTAGTCAATTGAAAAACACACAAAAGAATGAGTACATGTATTACATAACTAGCAATGAATTAGACCGTAAGATAATTGTAAAAGAGCCGTCCTGTATTTTGACATGTTTTTTTTAAACACTAATATTTATTGACAGCCGGGTACTATATATCGCTGTTCATGAGGCTAGGTGGTGAAAAATAACCCATCATATCGACCTGAAATTAGTTGCTATGAAATAATTATTTATTTAGCAAAGAAAATTACCCATACTGGGCCTTTTTCCGAAGGTTAAAATAGTCTAAAATGACCATGACCATCAATATATTCGTCATAATAATTTTTCTAAATCTTGTTGCTGAAGATATTCAGTTCGAATCTTGAGAAGAATCGATGATGCTCATAAAAAAGTTGTTCGGCCAAAAACCGAAATGAGAAATTAAACCGTATTATGCTGACAACTGACTACAACCAAGATTTTGTTATTGTTTTTCAATTTAATTTGATTACTTCTTACTCAGTCACTCATTGTGTTGATTAGTTCAGGTGGGTCTCTGTAATAGGTAGGGGGTCGCTAAACACGAGATATATCACCCTGGTCAACAAACAGCCGAATAATTTGTGATCTACCAGCAAGAAAGACGAGATTGACGGTCCGTTTCATAAGCAATAAATTCAGTGAGAGGAAACTATAAATACATAAAGAGGTTGACAGTTAAAATCATCATAAAACTTCAAATGCCCAGACAAAATAAGATTTACGTTGCAAACAAAATATGGACAACTGTTCCAAAGGATGTCGAACAATTGAAATAAATATAATTCTTTATTAGCCTTATTCTCACAACCAACAAAGTTTCAAGCAAGTTTCGCTAACAATATTTATGGCGATGAAACGCGAAGGATTTGTATTCTTTTCTTATTGGGGATGTGACAATTATAAGATAAGCAGAATCTGAGATGTTAAATGTATTTTAAAATAAGTTTCTGCGTTTTAAAAACATAATGTTAAGTAACAGTACCCACTGTAATATGTAATAATATGTAATTTTCTTTTCTTCAGATCTTATTTCTTGGATTACTTCTTATTGTAACCACAAAACCAGGTAATCATTCTCCCAATTTGCAATTTGTTTACAAAAAATGCATAGCCCGTGAATAAATAAATGATATATACATAATTATAAGTAATGATGATTAGGTAACAGTTGTACGGTGATGAGAACAAAGATCTCGGACAACAAATCTTTGAAGTAGCTGGGTCTTGTCGTATTTGCTTCGAACGATTTTAGGCAGCAAAGTTCACCATAGGGCAATAGCAGATGAGGAAATAACATGTGCAAATAAGTCGAAGTACACAATTATTTATGGGTGGTATATGCTAAATTATCTTATTCAAATAAACAGATGGTCCAATGTTAACATGGCACATGTTAAGGTTAATCAATCTTTAAATAGTTTTACTATATGTTGAGAACATGGTGGAGTACAGTATAAATGTACTTTCTTGTCCAGATGCTGAGTTTTGGAATTCCATGGCCCAGGAAAACTTGAAAAGAGTTTTGCAAAAACAATGGAACACGAATATTGCTAAAAATGTCATTTTGTTCCTGGGGGATGGAATGGGGATCTCGACAGTAACCGCGGCGCGGATCTATAAGGGACAGCAACAAAACAAAACGGGAGAGGAGGCAAAACTGGCGTTTGAGGAGTTACCAGAGATAGGTCTTGTCAAGGTAGAATGACTGTGAGAATAATCACTATGAGATAAAAACCAGAATGCAAAACACATTCATTACATGCAGTTTAAGATGACCAAGTCTATTATTTGGGTTTAAATTAAATCGAATTAAATTAAAACTATATTAGATTTGATTTTAAAGAATTTAAGTACTTGAGGTGTATTAAAATGGTATTTTAAAAAGGGTAGTTCTTGTAAATTTCCAGATTTACAGTGTGAACGAGCAGGTGCCCGATTCAGCAGGGACAGCCACGGCCTTCCTGTGTGGGGTGAAGGCTCAATCCGGGGTACTGGGGCTAGACGACACAGCAACTTACAAGAACTGTTCATCCTCCATTGGAGCGAAAGTAGACTCCATTCTACGGATGTCCAAACAAAAAGGTGTGAGATCGGTTCTAATGTTTCAGTTAAAAGAACAGTTGTCTTGATACCTTTCATGCGCTCCTGTATGAAAACAACAAACTTTTATTTGTCAAGGGTTATAAATCGTTGGTTTAAGCTTAGGTATTATTTGGAAGTATACAGTAAATTGCAATGCTATACTGTCACTCGTACACTAGTGCATTATTGCTATAGTATTCGACTCCTTATGGGTTTCTTTTATAGCAATTTAAAATAATGATTTCATAGAAATATAAATTTTAGATGAAATAAACAAACATCATAAGGCCGTGTGATTTGTAGGAGTTTATCACGTTTCCCTTGATTTGTAAGTTATCGACGAAGAGTCGGCCTTTTGTGCCAAATATGGCCATTTACTTGTGTTTTGGAAACAAAAAATATTCAAATCATAATACCGAATGACTCAAAAGAAACGTATCAATATATACATGCATCAATTATTAATCTTGAAGCTTGTGTCCTTTAGATACAACTTCTTTCTTTGATTAATTCATACGTGCTCCATAATGAACATTGATGCTAAAGGTTTTCTGGGTTGCAACATATGATAAACAGTGTGTTAGAATTTACTCTGACAGGAAAATTCATTTGCTGACTTAATATCTCTATGATCTTTATCAATTGTAAAGCATTACTGTGCAATTAGCTTTGATTTTAACCTTTTGGTCATATTTGCAAGAATCGCGGTTTCTGCTTAAAATGTCATGCCATGCGTCGGACGGTAGTTAGCGTAAGAGTTTACATATTATGGACAAATACCACTAAATGATTACAGTGTGTAAAGCCTATTCGACAATACGTATGTTTAATTAACCGGAAATAAACGCCTGTAGCTCGACACCTAAGACAATAAAACATGTCTTAATAAATACAGGTTCATTATTTTTTACTTCAAAATTTCAACTGTCAGTCTTCCAACTAGTGTTAATAGGAAAACTTGGCTATTTTTGGTTAATATGTTTATCAAGCTGTTAACATAATTGTTAGTCTTTTTGATGAGAAATCATCACCAACAACTCTTTTCTTTATCCAACGCCCCATTTGGGTGTCAAGAACGAATGGTTTTGTCTCTGTTTCCCAAATATTAACATCTATTCATTTTTGCATCAGAACCAAAACATTTAATTTCAGACCAAAAATATGGGGTAAAAATCTGCTACACATAAACAAAGCCAAAGAAATATACAATAAGTTGTCGTGTGATCTTACGAGTCTTTTTGTGTTTGATCTGACGGATTCATTATTCTGATTTGTAGGTAAATCGGTTGGAGTTGTGACGACGACCCGCCTGACCCACGCCACCCCGGGGGCTGCGTACTCCCACTCAGCGAGTCGGGGCTGGGAGGGTCTGTCCAGCATGGAGGGAGTGGACCCCCAGTGTACAGACATCGCCTATCAACTCGTCATGAATAACTCCGATATAGATGTAAGGGCCGACTGAGTAATGGTTCATTGTATTATACTTGATCTGATATTATACGATAATGAACCGTGAAAAACGTTATGTGAAGCATGGACTGAACACATAATATGGTATTGTACAATAACGAACTGTAAAATGTTAGAGATCAATTCAACACATTCGAGTAATGTTTGGTTTGGTTTGCTATCCTGGTTCAGTGTTTGAATGATACTCATCCTTCGCTCTGCTCTGAAACAGGCGTGATGCATGTATACCCAATCGAAAAAAAAAATATAAAAAAGTGAGATCGATGAAAATGAAGTAAGATATAGCTTTAAAGAAGTCTTTAACATCAAATCATTTCTTTGCAGTGAATCGATTATTTTAATACAAGTATAAAAACAAATTATTCATTTTTTGCAGAGGGGTGCAATGTCTTTCTTCTCTTTTTCAACTTTATATGCAACATGCAGATGTACATGTATTCCGTGCCTTCTGGGCCTGTAATTGGAATAAAACTTATTTTGTCTTATCTGTACTCTCCATAACCATAAAATTGCAAATGTAATTGTTCTCATGAAATTTTTCAAGATACTTTTGAGCATATAGATACTCAAAAATATTTTGAAGATATTTGTTGGACAGTATGCACCGGCTTTATCTCAGTAAAAGACTTCCTCCTTCTTGCATTTATCCCAACATCTACATTTTTATATGAATATATAAATTCAACGTAAATCAGGAAAAAACTCCAACGTTTCCCCCACAGACTTCATGGATATTGATAAACTTCATGTTTGAACACATTGTTATGTATTTACATAAAAAAATTCCAATGATGAATTTTGCGATATCTTTGACATTTGACTTGCTGATCTTTATCGTACTTTGTTGGGTCATGTAATTTAACAGATTATGCCATATTTAATGCCTGACTATAATCTTGCAGGTTTTAATGGGTGGTGGTCGCAGGTTTTTCCTGTCATTGAACAAAACGGACCCAGAACTGAACTACACGTCATACCATCAAAGAAGAGACTTGGACCTCGTTGATGTAAGAAAACTTTCCAAATCTTAAAGACAATGAAAATTAACCGAATCATTTATGTTCAGTTAATGAATTATTCTTGCTTAGCTGGTTTTTTCAATATTAATTTTTAAGAGCGTTCGTTGTCTTTCACGCTGTTGAGCGCCTCCATTCTTTTAATAACGTATTGTGTTCCTTTTTGATTGAAGGAATGGCTGAGGCGGAAACAAGAAGAAAACGTTTCCCATAGTTACGTCTGGAATAACGAAGGATTTAATGCCATTAATTCACAGACCACAGACTACGTTCTAGGTAATGTGATTAAAGATATTTAACTTACTTTCTCTAAATGCATATGGGATAATCTTTAAATATTTACCCAAAAGACACCCCACCCCTAAAAAGAGACACCCTTCCTAGAGCATATAATAATTAACAAAAAAACAGCCACCGAGAAATAAACAACAAAATAAAAAAGAGCAATAATCAAGGTTGTGTATTTTCAGGTTTATTTGAATCCTCCCACATGCAGTACGAGTATCAACGTGACACAGGTCCTAACGGGGAACCGTCACTGGCGGAAATGACGCAGAAAGCCATAGAAATCCTCGGAAGAAACGACAAAGGCTTCTTCCTATTGGTGGAAGGTAATTAGAAGTGATTTTTGTAAATAAAGAGAAGTGAATGAAATTTCCAGAAACTGTTTTCTGTTTCGAACACACTTGGATTTCTTTTACTTGTGTACAATATTCTTGTATCAGAATGTATCCTTATGTCTTTTTTTTGTTTTCGTGAAGGGGGCCGGATAGACCACGGTCATCATTATTCTCAGGCCGCTGTTGCTCTGTCGGAAACCGTTATGTTTGACAAAGCGGTTCAGGTTGCTAAGGATATTACAAATGATGACGACACGTTGCTAGTGGTAACAGCTGATCATTCCCACGCCTTCATGATGGCTGGATACCCTAGCAGGGGAAATGACATTTTAGGTTTGTTAAAAAGATTTAATTCTCTCGTTTTGATTTTCAGAACCTTTACGTGCTTTAATACCAGATGACCTTTATTCTGATAGGGGTCGTTGACACGGAGATTGGAGAGGACGATATGCCCTACACGACCTTGACCTATGGTAACGGACAACAACAAAGGAGGAACCTTACGGGGATAGATACCAGTAAGTACTCCTATACAGACCCTTTTGAAATGTTGTGACCGCAAGAACAAGTGCAGAATTAAAAAAACGACTACGTATTCTGCATCATCCACTTTCTTTTACATGACTAACGGTAAATTTTCTTAATAGCCATTAAACTTAAAATGAATAGCATAAAAACAATTGCAACATCTCTTAAATAAGTTTATAGACAGTTTACAAACAATACCATTGTGAAGAATATCATGTAACAATGTCCTGAAATGGTCTATTGAAGATGGATAAATGTTGATAACATCTCTTTTGTTCTAGCGGCCTTCTCCTTCCGACAGTCCGGAGTTGTTCCCCTTAGTTCTGAGACACATGCCGGTGAGGATGTCCCGGTCTATGCGTCGGGTCCGATGTCCCATCTGTTTGTAGGAACTCATGAACAAAACTACATTACGCATGTGCTAGCATACGCTTCCTGTGTTGGTCCATATCCGGGTCGATGTGCCATTCCTCCGGCCTCTACTACTGGATCTGCGACATCCGGTTCTGTGATGTCATTTCTCTTGTTATCTATCTCAATTTTTCTTTGTTGGCTATGAAATCCAGCTTTTGATAAATTATGATTTTTATTCACTTGCTTTTATTCTTTAACTTATAAACTTATGAGTAACAAATAGCTTGAAATTAGTGCTTTGCAAAATGCATTAACAAGGAAAAATGTCAGGGGACACCCGGGTTCGAACCGGGGACCTCTCGATCTGCAGTCGAATGCTCTACCACTGAGCTATATCCCCATGTCAAATCAATGAAAATTGTTTCTATTTCAGTAATCCTAGGAAAGTAACAGCTGTTAAAGTGTTCCACTGGTTTTCCCGTTTGATATATACCATTAATAATATACACGTCAGGGACAATGACTCTGTCCTAAATAATAGTGTAAAACTCACTGATAGCAACATGATAAGACGGTAGTTAATTCCTGCACATAATGAAATCAGTAACCTTTTTAAAATTGTAAACCAAACAATTAAATGGAAAAAACGGTGATTTACGAATATATACATGAAAGCAGCTACATTCGAAAGCACTACGTCCGAATTTTATTAAAAATGCCATTACCTGTGTAATTATGCCATTACCTGTGTAATTTTGCCATTACCTGTGTAATTTTTACATGTAAACAAGTAAATCTTGACACAAAAAATGTGTTATTAGAAGTATATTATTTTAATTACCATGTGAGTGAAATATGACTTGAATTACGTGATTTGTACTAATTTTAAAACGAAGCGCAAATATTTTTTAAATAACGAAGGATTGTGTTTTCGAAACTAAGAAAAGAAAAATATTTCTTTGTATATTATGGGACATCCGGGTTTAAACCGGGGACTTCTCGACCGGCAGTCAATGATCTAACACTGATATATATCCAGATCTATCAGGTTTTTGGTATGCTTTCCTTTTAAAGTAACCTACATATATGAAAGACGTAACAGCTGTTACATATCCTGCTTTTCCCGTTCGATAAGAATAAATGTACATAGCGACTATAATATAATATTTGAAGGCAATCACACTGTCCTAAACATTACTTTATAGATACATCTGATTTATTTAAGAATGCTTAAACTAAATTCAGCGCAAACTGAAGTCAGTAACAATTTTACATTACATTATATGTTTGATCCATAGATGAACGTTTCAATGGAAAAAAAACCAGAATCCACAATTAAACTTGAAATCAATAGATTCAACCACCTGAGTAATTTGTTTTTTACAGGTCATTTTGTTTATTTAAGGATATGAATTCCTAAATAAACAAAATGCACACAGATAAGTGTTTTGAAGAAGGAAATCTTTTACGAATCTGATCAGAAAGTAAAGTTATGATGTTCATATCATGCAGATTGGATTGCTTCATTCTCCTTAAACGGAACTGTGTATAATGTATAAAAAAAAATAGTATGTTTACTAACAAATTTAGAGAAAACAATTATCACTTTATGAATTAATTTTTATATGATATAATACGATGTTATGTTTTATCAAGTCAGAGACTGTAAACTTGTGGCAGTTTATTCTTAATATACTGAACCGGAAAAGAAACGTCGCAACATTAAATGATTTAAAATTTCAAAAGATTGTAGTAAATTTGTTAATATTTTGGATATTTGTTGTTTGCATTTCTCTATTGTATGACTTGCTTCAATCGCTATTTTTACGGTTGAATGCACCTTCATAAAACATAAAAAAAAAAAACCCAAAGCGTATGAACACTATCGTGGTCTGGAGCATCTTTTAACACAATACAAATAAATTTGTGCACATAGCTTCACTTTTTTCTGACCATGACATGGCTCTATATTTTTAATATTTCCTATTTCAATGCTGTATGCGTAAATAGATGCGACGTTTCTTTTGCGGTTCAGTATATATCAAACGGCTGGTCAATCTAAAATGAAAATAGTATCCGAAATTGGTGTGCAGTGAAAAAAGGGCCCTCAATGTTTGAAATGTATATGAGATGAAAAAAATTAGGGGACACCCGGGTTCGAACCGGGGACCTCTCGATCTGCAGTCGAATGCTCTACCACTGAGCTATATCCCCTTGTTAAAAATGTTTATAACGCTTAGTTTAAGTAAACTGTAACATGTTTTGCTCACTACCCATTTTGCAATTAATGGACAATTTCACTATGTAAAGACATTGGTTAAATTTAAAATTTCAATCGAGGTAAACTCAAGGCTACTGCTTCCAGAACCCAGTAACCTCATAAAACTACAGTGTATACATAAAAATGATCGTACGAAGAAAACAAAGCTGAGTTATTATTAGTATACACCTAAAAGAAACGTTATTCAAAATTTCCACCACTTTCGTTTTTATGCCCTATTCACAAAAGAGTGTATTTTTTACATGTACATATTTCAAAATTCACTTTTGTGTACATTTTGGCAAGCAAACAAAAATTATTTCTGATGAGTAAGATGATAGATTGAAAGTAAATAGTTCCATTGCATCATCTTTACTGTAAAAGGCCGTTAACGTTATCAGGCATTAAAACAAACGTTTGAAAAATTCATCGAACACTTAAGTGTCGCCAAACTACAAAAATTAAAAGAATAGTCCGTTATAATGATGTATAGAAACATTAATTATTTAAGAGAGGTTACATATTTAGACAAAATCATATTTTGGAGAAATATCTGAAAGAAGCGGACCTGGAATGCCTTTTAAAAAATCATTCATTCATCATGACATCATAATTAATATGTGTATAAATACTACAACTTTTCTCCAACAACTAAATGTACTTGTAGTTTCGAAGTTTTCAAATTCCCTTCCAATAACGTACACCTATGGATTACAATATATGAACAACACGCAATGTATAGTTCTATAAATAGTGATTACTGTGACAAAAGCAACATTAGTTCCCTCAGCTTATGTTGGAATAAAAACGCCGAGTCTTTACTATTTCCCGTTCGATATGAATATGAATATTTAAAGAGAACTTTGTAGGCAAGGGCACGGTCCTAAATATTACTTTATGACACCGATAAATATAAGATGTATATGACATGTTAAACATGACAATATGTGTATAAATTTTTATTTGAATTGTACAAAATTTTTATTTGTATAATTTCAATTTGTATTACTGGTATATGGTATTCCTGTTGTTTGAAACAATAATATGTTTCATATTGTATCATGTACTTATTATAATATATACCTATTATACTACCAGTATTATATTTATATAACTTAAATGTAATTGAATTATCAGTTGTAATTTTGATCCTTGGGGAGAGGACTTACATATTAGGCACTGCCTGATGTCCAATCCTTTTTTGTATTCATTTGCATAACAAAATATTTGTTTAAAAAAATCATTTGTATGGTATGATTTCCCATTTGTAATGTATAATTTTCTATTTCTATCGTTTAATTTTCCATTTGTGTTGTACATTTTTTTTCAATCGTATCAATTAAATTTTATTTGTATAACAGAATTTAATTTGCATTCTATATTATTTTGTATTACATACATGTATTACCATGTACTGTCATATACTTATATATAATGATATGATGTTATATCATGTTATAGACTGCGCATAACAGATTATTTTAGTTTAATATATCAAACAGCAGGTCACTCAAGTTTGAAAAAAAATTACTCGAATTTGGTTTGCAGTCGACCCCCATTTTATTTGAATAGAAAAATATCAGGGGACACCCGGGTTCGAACCGGGGACCTCTCGATCTGCAGTCGAATGCTCTACCACTGAGCTATATCCCCATATTAAATATAAGAAAGTGATTTCTATTTAAGTAATCCTAAGAAAATAACAGCTGTTAAAGTGGTCGACTGGTTTTCCCGTTTGATATATACCATTAATAATATACACGTCAGCGACAGTGACTCTGTCCTTAATATCACTTTAAACACACTGAAAATGATTAGAACATGATAAGAAAATGCTTAACCTCAGCGGATAATGAAATCAGCAACCTTTAAAAAACTACATACTAAATAATTAAATGTAAAAACATTAATTTACGCCTACGTTTGAAAGCAGTACGTGTCTTTAAATTTCACAACCTGTGTTATTTTTACATATTTACAATCTGCATTCATATGTTTAACTTGACACACAAAAAAAATTGTAAACAGTTCAGAAATATGTGGAAGTGAAATATAACTTGAAATACATAATTTATACTTCTTTAAATCATGATGCAAAGATTTTTTTAAATGATGAAGAACTGTCTTTTCGAAACTAAGAAAAAAACTTCAATTACACCCGTTAGCCTTTTTTTTTATTCTTTTAATATTAAAGTGCCCTGTAATTATGAGTAAAATATTAGGGGACACCCGGGTTCGAACCGGGGACCTCTCGATCTGCAGTCGAATGCTCTACCACTGAGCTATATCCCCATATCTAACGTATTTTTAACGGTCCCTTTAATGAGCGGTTTAATATTTTGCTGGTTTTCCACTTCGTCATTGACAATAATAACTCTTGCTTAACATAAGAATTATATTTGAAGAAAAGTTCAGGTCAGTGCTTCTCGAAGCCAGAAAGAATTAAGTTGTACAGTGTATACATATAAATGATTGAATTGAACAAACCTACATCTACTTATTAACATACAACTAGAGAATATATAATTCATGGTTATATTTCAAATTTCCACTACATTTGTGATCATTTCACCCAACTGTATGATATTTACATGCACATGTAACCAAAAGTCACTGTAAATATTTTAAAACAAGAACCATGATTTTGGTTGGTTGGATGATCAATGTATTGTTAACTTGAATTGCATCATCTTTAATTTTTAAAGGGCCCGAACCAACATAACGATTTAGACAACTTATACCCACTGATTGACATGTAGTGTTTGATAATTTTTAAATCTTCGTCATACAGTAAGAAGCTATCAGGACGGCCATGTATAGACTTATTGATTATCTGAGGGAATTTACATATTACAGCAAATAAATTCTTATATACATGTATCAGAGAAATGTCTTCAGTGAAACTGGAATATCTCAAAAAGATTGCTCATCAAACAATCAGAAGATATATTTAAAAAAATACAAATCTATAAGTTACATCTGCAGATATATACAAGTATATTTATTTTACTATTCATATTACACGTGTTTATTTCTTTTAATTAAGATATTAATTTGATTGCTAGCTGTTCAATCCTTTTAAATGTATTTCTATAAACTTGACTAAAATGCTTCTTAATATGATTAATTTAATAGTTTCAGTGGTATTTACTGTCAATTTCAATCCAAAAAAAATCAATAAACTGACAAATAATAGCTAAACAGCCTTTTCAAATCAAATACAGATATATGTAAACTTTTCAATGCGATGTGATAGTTATAATTCATATTGACTTGATATAAATCAGTGCAGCTTCGGATCAATCAATGCCCAGTAAAATCCCACCTATATTTCTCAATCTGACGTAATTTTAAATAAAATATTCAGGGGACACCCGGGTTCGAACCGGGGACCTCTCGATCTGCAGTCGAATGCTCTACCACTGAGCTATATCCCCATGTCAAATCAATGAAAATTGTTTCTATTTCAGTAATCCTAGGAAAGTAACAGCTGTTAAAGTGTTCCACTGGTTTTCCCGTTTGATATATACCATTAATAATATACACGTCAGGGACAATGACTCTGTCCTAAATAATAGTGTAAAACTCACTGATAGCAACATGATAAGACGGTAGTTAATTCCTGCACATAATGAAATCAGTAACCTTTTTAAAATTGTAAACCAAACAATTAAATGGAAAAAACGGTGATTTACGAATATATACATGAAAGCAGCTACATTCGAAAGCACTACGTCCGAATTTTATTAAAAATGCCATTACCTGTGTAATTATGCCATTACCTGTGTAATTTTGCCATTACCTGTGTAATTTTTACATGTAAACAAGTAAATCTTGACACAAAAAATGTGTTATTAGAAGTATATTATTTTAATTACCATGTGAGTGAAATATGACTTGAATTACGTGATTTGTACTAATTTTAAAACGAAGCGCAAATATTTTTTAAATAATGAAGGATTGTGTTTTCGAAACTAAGAAAAGAAAAATATTTCTTTGTATATTATGGGACATCCGGGTTTAAACCGGGGACTTCTCGACCGGCAGTCAATGATCTAACACTGATATATATCCAGATCTATCAGGTTTTTGGTATGCTTTCCTTTTAAAGTAACCTACATATATGAAAGACGTAACAGCTGTTACATATCCTGCTTTTCCCGTTCGATAAGAATAAATGTACATAGCGACTATAATATAATATTTGAAGGCAATCACACTGTCCTAAACATTACTTTATAGATACATCTGATTTATTTAAGAATGCTTAAACTAAATTCAGCGCAAACTGAAGTCAGTAACAATTTTACATTACATTATATGTTTGATCCATAGATGAACGTTTCAATGGAAAAAAAACCAGAATCCACAATTAAACTTGAAATCAATAGATTCAACCACCTGAGTAATTTGTTTTTTACAGGTCATTTTGTTTATTTAAGGATATGAATTCCTAAATAAACAAAATGCACACAGATAAGTGTTTTGAAGAAGGAAATCTTTTACGAATCTGATCAGAAAGTAAAGTTATGATGTTCATATCATGCAGATTGGATTGCTTCATTCTCCTTAAACGGAACTGTGTATAATGTATAAAAAAAAATAGTATGTTTACTAACAAATTTAGAGAAAACAATTATCACTTTATGAATTAATTTTTATATGATATAATACGATGTTATGTTTTATCAAGTCAGAGACTGTAAACTTGTGGCAGTTTATTCTTAATATACTGAACCGGAAAAGAAACGTCGCAACATTAAATGATTTAAAATTTCAAAAGATTGTAGCAAATTTGTTAATATTTTGGATATTTGTTGTTTGCATTTCTCTATTGTATGACTTGCTTCAATCGCTATTTTTACGGTTGAATGCACCTTCATAAAACATAAAAAAAACCCAAAGCGTATGAACACTATCGTGGTCTGGAGCATCTTTTAACACAATACAAATAAATTTGTGCACATAGCTTCACTTTTTTCTGACCATGACATGGCTCTATATTTTTAATATTTCCTATTTCAATGCTGTATGCGTAAATAGATGCGACGTTTCTTTTGCGGTTCAGTATATATCAAACGGCTGGTCAATCTAAAATGAAAATAGTATCCGAAATTGGTGTGCAGTGAAAAAAGGGCCCTCAATGTTTGAAATGTATATGAGATGGAAAAAAATTAGGGGACACCCGGGTTCGAACCGGGGACCTCTCGATCTGCAGTCGAATGCTCTACCACTGAGCTATATCCCCTTGTTATAAATGTTTTTAACGCTTATTTTAAGTAAACTGTAACATGTTTTGCTCACTACCCATTTTGCAATTAATGGACAATTTCACTATATAAAGACATTGGTTAAATTTAAAATTTCAATCGAGGTAAACTCAAGGCTACTGCTTCCAGAACCCAGTAACCTCATAAAACTACAGTGTATACATAAAAATGATCGTACGAAGAAAACAAAGCTGAGTTATTATTAGTATACACCTAAAAGAAACGTTATTCAAAATTTCCACCACTTTCGTTTTTATGCCCTATTCACAAAAGAGTGTATTTTTTACATGTACATATTTCAAAATTCACTTTTGTGTACATTTTGGCAAGCAAACAAAAATTATTTCTGATGAGTAAGATAATAGATTGAAAGTAAATAGTTCCATTGCATCATCTTTACTTTAAAAGGCCGTTAACGTTATCAGGCATTAAAACAAACGTTTGAAAAATTTATCGAACACCTAAGTGTCGCCAAACTACAAAAAATAAAAGAATAGTCCGTTATAATGATGTATAGAAACATTAATTATTTAAGAGAGGTTACATATTTAGACAAAATCATATTTTGGAGAAATATCTGAAAGAAGCGCACCTGGAGTGCCTTTTAAAAAATCATTCATTCATCATGACATCATAACTAATGAAAACGAATATTTTTTCAGATGCAAATACATAAGTTGTATACAGTGTATAAATATCTTAAAGTGAACTACAACTTTTCTCCAACAACTAAATGTACTTGTAGTTTTTAAGTTTTCAAATTCCCTTCCAATAACGTACACCTATGGATTACAATATATGAACAACACGCAATGTATAGTTCTATAAACAGTGATTACTGTGACAAAAGCAACATTAGTTCCCTTAGCTTATATTGAAATAAAAACGCCGATTCTTTACTCTTTCCCGTTCGATATGAATATGAATATTTATAGAGAACTTTGTAGGTAAGGGCACAGTCCTAAATATTCCTTTATGACACCGATCAATATAAGATGTATATGACATGTTAAACATGACAATATGTGTATAGTTTTTCATTTGAATTGTACAAAATTTTTATTTGTATAATTTTATTTTGTATTACTAGTATATGGTATTCCTTTTGTTTGAAACAATAACATGTTTCATATTGTATCATGTACTTATTATAATATATACCTATTATACTACCAGTATTATATTTATATAACTTAAATGTAATTGAATTATCAGTTGTAACTTTGATCCTTGGGGAGAGGACTTACATTGGCACTGCCTGATGTCCAATCCTTTTATGTATTCATTTGCATAACAAAATATTTGTTTAAAAAATCATTTGTATTGTATGATTTCCCATTTGTAATGTATAAATTTCTATTTCTATCGTTTAATTTTCCATTAGTGTTGTACATTTTTTTTCAATCGTATCAATTAAATTTTATTTGTAACTAACAGAACTTAATTTGTATTCTATATTTTTTTGTATTACATACATGTATTACCATGTACAGTCATATACTTATATATAATTATATGATGTTATATCATGTTATAGACTGCGCATAACAGATTATTTTAGTTTAATATATCAAACAGCAGGTCACTCAAGTTTGAAAAAAAAATTCTCGAATTTGGTTTGCGGTCGACCCCCATTTTATTTGAATATAAAAATATCAGGGGACACCCGGGTTCGAACCGGGGACCTCTCGATCTGCAGTCGAATGCTCTACCACTGAGCTATATCCCCATGCAGAATATAAGAAAGTGCTTTCTATTTAAGTAATCCTAGGAAAATAACAGCTGTTAAAGTTCCCGTCCGATATATACCATTAATAATATACACGTCAGCGACAATGACTCTGTCCTTAATATCACTTTAAACACACTGAAAATGATTAGAAGATGATACGAAAATGCTTAACCTCAGCGCATAATGAAATCAGCAACCTTTAAACAACTACATACTAAATAATTAAAAGTAAAAACATTAATTTACGCCTACGTTTGAAAGCAGTACGTGTCTTTAAATTTCACAACCTGTGTTATTTTTACATATTGACAATCTGCATTCATATGTTTAACTTGACACACAAAAAAAATTGTAAACAGTTCAGAAATATGTGGAAGTGAAATATAACTTGAAATACATAATTTATACTTCTTTAAATCATTATGCAAAGATTTTTTTGAAATGATGAAGAACTGTCTTTTCGAAAAGTAGTTCTAAGAAAAAAACTTCAATTACACCCGTTTGCCTTTGTTTTATTCTTTTACTATAAAGTGCCCTGTAATTATGAGTAAAATATTAGGGGACACCCGGGTTCGAACCGGGGACCTCTCGATCTGCAGTCGAATGCTCTACCACTGAGCTATATCCCCATATCTAACGTATTTTTAACGGTCCCTTTAATGAGCGGTTCAATATTTAGCTGGTTTTCCACTTCGTCATTGACAATAATAACTCTTGCTTAACATAAGAATTATATTTGAAGAAAAGTTCAGGTCAGTGCTTCTCGAAGCCAGAAAGAATTAAGTTGTACAGTGTATACATATAAATGATTGAATGGAACAAACCTACATCTACTTATTAACTAGAGAATATATAATTCATGGTTATATTTCAAATTTCCACTACATTTGTGATCATTTCACACAACTGTATGATATTTACATGCACATGTAACCAAAAGTCACTGTAAATATTTTAAAACAAGAACCATGATTTTGGTTGGTTGGATGATCAATGTATTCTTAACTTGAATTGCATCATCTTTAATTTTTAAAGGGCCCGAACCAACACAACGATTTAGACAACTTATACCCACGGATTGACATGTAGTGTTTGATAATTTTTAAATTTAAATTTAAATTTAAATCTTCGTCATACAGTAAGAATCAGAAGTAAGAGGCTATCAGGACGGCCATGTATAGACTTATTGATTATCTGAGGGAATTTACATATTACAGCAAATAAATTTATATATACATGTATCAGAGAAATGTCTTCAGTGCAACTGGAATATCTCAAAAAGATTGCTCATCAAACAATCAGAAGATATATTTAAAAAATACAAATCTATAAGTTACATCTGCAGATATATACAAGTATATTTATTTTACTATTCATATTACACGTGGTTATTTCTTTTAATTATAAGATATTAATTTGATTGCCAGCTGTTCAATCCTTTTAAATGTATTTCTATAAACTTGACTAAAATGCTTCTTAATTTGATTAATTTAATAGGTTTAGTGGTATTTACTGACAATTTCAATCCAAAAAAATCAACTGACAAATAATAGTTAAACAGGCTTTTCAAATCAAATACAGATATATGTAAACTTTTCAATGCGATGTGATAGTTAAAATTCATATTGACTTGATATAAATCAGTGCAGCTTCGGATCAATCAATGCCCAGTAAAATCCCACCTGTATTTCTCAATCTGACGTAATTTTAAATAAAATATTCAGGGGACACCCGGGTTCGAACCGGGGACCTCTCGATCTGCAGTCGAATGCTCTACCACTGAGCTATATCCCCATATTACAGTCTTGAAAAATGCTTACTATTAAAGTTAGCCTGAGACGTAACAGCTGTTTTATATCCTGTTTTCCCGTTCGATATTTGTATAATATTATGAAATACACAGCGGCTATATACAGTGACACTGATATAAATATTACTCTAAAACTCTGATTATGATTAGAATATATTAACTTTATTCCAGCCTTTATTGAGGTCGGTAACTATTTAAAGACAGTCTATAGATAAGACTGATTGAATGGAAAATCTGGATCCACCTCTATGCCAGATTCCACAGCATGTGTAATATTTAAGTCACAAGGTGTATAATATTAACATGTAGACAAGATGCACTCGTGCATAAATAGACATGAAAAAGTTTAAGTGAGTTAAATCATAAGTTCATTATGCCAACTTACATTGCATCATCTAATGAAAACGAAACAGCAAAGAATATTATGGCGTGTCAGAATTACGAAAAACTAATGTATAATTCATTAGCTGTAAAGTATTTTTGTAAAAAAAAAAAAACAACAACAACAACAACAACAAAAACAAATAACAAACCAAAAAACCCCAACTTTTTATTCAAATTTCTAATAAGGATTATTTAGAATTTTTGAAAAATATGCACGGCAAACAATTCTTGCTCAAGTGGAAACAAGCGCAACGTTGGGTCAAGCCCATATATTGGTTACTGATATAAGAAAAATACAAAAAATTTAAGTTTTCAATTTTTCATACATTACATTGTATCTAGATTAATATGCTGACAAGATTACTTAGAAAATTTACAATTTACGTCATACACATGTATATAACAAACAATTTATTCTGATTCACAACAAGCAGCAGATCAATGTAACAATGAAAGTATCTAAAATTAATTAGCAGATTAGAGAAGGCCATTAATGTTTGAAACGTATGTAAAACAAAAAATAAAATTTGGGGGACACTTGGTTCGATATTTTGCTGGTTTTGCCGTTTGATAATTGTACCATATAAAACGAAACACACAGATTGTTTTATTTCATACTGCTTTGAAGATTAATCTATTAAGACACAGATTAACAATACAATATGTTAAGTAATAATTTACGACGTACAATGTATACATGTCAATGATTGAATGAAAAAAAAACCCTTATGGAACACTATTGAATGCAGTATAGATCGATTGACACTGAGTATTCACCTTTAAAGAAATGAACTCGTGCATAATTTAACATTTGGCAAAAGTCTAGCATGTTATATCCAGTGGCGTAGCTAGGGATAAAATACTTGTAAGAAGGGGGTCGGGGGCCGGGGGCCGGGGGCCGGGGGGGGGGGGGGGGGTAGCCCCCAAGAAGCTGAGCACATTTTTTAATTATGGCGGCAGTAATCTTAATCTAGTACAATGTACTAGATTACATACAACAGCCATGATATTGTAAATGTACTTACAAAAAAAGCTCTATTAGATATACGTTTTGGTTTTTTTCTTTTGTCTACATAAAATCAAATACATTGGAACAAAAATAAATCAAAGAAATTAAAAAACGAAACAAAACAAAACACACACCAACACATACCATTTGAAGAATCAAGAAAATACATCTAAAAATTAATCAAAGTTTTTATATGAGGCAACCACGACTGACAAAACGGTGAAAGTAGGACATCGACGAGATTTTTTTTATTACTAGTTGCAGTATTTCTCAAGCTAAATTTTATACCTGGTATAATTGTCTAATAAGGGAATAAAAGTTGTCATTTACCGTTACCATATGATGCAAACGTATCTATTGCCTGTTTTGCAATTTTATTTTACCATGGCAATTTACTTTCCCTTTTACCAGGTCTAGGCAACCTCCGTTTTAAGAGGTTAGATTTTTTTCTTCCAAAATTGGAGGATAGATGCTTACCTAAACTGTGCTCTGAAAAAAAAAACCCAGTGTGGCTGACTTTTCATTTTGACACGGATTAAGGAGGCTGGATGGTCAACAAATTAACCATCAGATCTGCCTAAAATTTTAAGATATGATTTGTTTAGCTATAAACTACCAGTTGATACAGAAAAAATCCATGTATTTTACCTTCTAAATTTGGGTATTTTTCTATATTTTTATATAGAGCTGTTTTTCTAAATAAGACCAACAAAGTCTAAAAATGGCCACGACCATCGAGCCCTCTTAAAGCACTGACCAGTTGATTGTAATGAAATGAATATTTGTTAATTTGTTCCATATGGATCTATAGTTTGATCTTACGACTCGGTCAATATTTCGAAAAGTGTATTAGTATACTACTTAGTTACTACATGTATAAGAACAAGTTAGGAATGCTTCAGGAAAAGTACTAGACCGGCACAAACGCAAAAAGTTTTGCAATGAAAAAATAGCAATGTTTTTTTTTTTTAAAACCTGAGATTCAGGAAAATAAATTGTAAGCATGTGCTTACAGTGCTTCAATGTATTATCAGAAATTTATTCATGCATGTCATAACTTAATTTGCACCCATCTTCTACAAAACAATGTTTGTCACTTTATCTAGTTATTAGCATATCATGACATGCAACAAATAAATTTCTGATCATTTTCCGTTGTGTTAAATTATTGTACTATGATATGAAAGAAAATCCGAATTCTAACCCAGAGCCTGAAGAATCATTTATTGTTGAGTGTCGTTTGTGTAAAGATGGTCGCCCCACTCCGAAGGCCTGGAAAGGTACGTGTACCAAAACTTCCTTTACAACGGTTTTACAAACACTTTCATTTAGTGATGAATGCACGCCGTTCACAATAATGAAAAGCAAAACTGTTTCAACACTTGCTAAATTTGTTTGCCATATTTTATTGAAGAAGATACGGTTTACGTGACACAGTTCTTAATCTGTTGGCTTTGCAATGGATCCGAAGAGGAAGGCAGATGTCCTTTGTTTTGAAGATGTATCAAACCTTTACGTACAAATAAGTTTTAAAACTGAGTAGTTTACTTTTTAGAAAAAACCCACTTGAAATAACACTGATAGACTTTTGTTACCTGCTAGAGCGGACTGAAATCCTGCATTGAAATCGCATCCGACGTGGTTATCCACATATACGTCATTGACATCCGGGCCTCCGACCAGCGCCCCCTTCAGGATCTGAGGACTTGGTCCGGGGTTGTTGATGTTGTCCCACCCACACGGAGAAGTGGGCGGGTCAGGGCATGAACTGCGTGAACGAAGCCAATAGAAATCAACTTAATGAGGCTGGATGGTGAACAAATTACCAATCTGATCTACCTTAGAATTTTTGATACGATTTCCTCGGCCATAAACTATAAAAAATAATTATTAAGTAAATAAAGATTACTAAAAATTCCAAAATTTCAGCTTTTAAAGTTAGATATATTCCTATATTTTTAAACAGAGCTCTTCTTATTGAGATTAATATAGTCATACATGTAAGTGGCCACAACCATCCAACCCACCCCTAACAATTACACCACAAAACACAGTGTTAAAGTCATAGTGTACCTCGCTCTGTGGTATGGTTTCTGGGGATAATTTGTTCCGTAACCGATTTGATAGCTCATCCTTTGTTTGTTATCGCCTAACATGTAGTTGATTTGTTTCAGCGCCCAAATCTTGTACGCATCACCCCCAAATCCTTCTTCCACCGCCATTAAAGCAACCAGTGCCGCATTAGCTTTAAAAAATGGTGTAGTTATGAAATAAGGCTTCTTTATAACCGTGCAACATTTCATTATCTAGTTTATCTAAGCAATTTAATACAGACGTTTTACGATGCTAAAAATGTTTGCGACAGCACGTGTAGATAATTTCAAAAGAGGAGTTTACTATTCAACTCAGAAAAACAATCAATTGTTCAAATTGTAGAATGTATATAGCTTGATAAAAAACCCACGCATACTCATACATCTACTGATTATTTTCTATAGAACTATAACCAGTTTATCGATTGGCCGAAACCTTCAGAAACCTAAAAAAAAAAAGTTGAGGACTGCACGAAATAATGATATCAGATTCAAATTCCCTTATAAAAATAATTGGCTATTTCTTCTATCTAACTTACTGATGTTCATTTATAATATCGTTACTTTTACTTCTCTTTGTGATTAATTCAATATTTTAAAAAAAAAAAAAAAAAAGAAAGATGTAAATATAAACAATAAAATTCTATCTTTGATTATTCATGCGGGCTATCAAGGTAGCAATCTCTGCACAATAAAAATATACATAACCCACATTAGCGGGTTATGTTTTTTTTTGCATTATCGCTACCTTCATAACCGCATGGATCACAAAAGAAAGCATTTTATTGTTTAATATTTGTATAGTAATATCTATTCATTCATAAATCTAGTACTTTGCCTGTTTTGAAGAACTTTGAAGATGTAAGCGCTTAACCTGATTCTGAACCTCTCCCCCATTCGGTTAATAGTGTCTTTTTTTATTTGGGGGGGGGGGGGTATTCATGTAACCTACCTGCGTACCTAAGCGGTCCTACCCCTAGCCTCCAGGCCAGGCCGCAAGGAGTCTGAGTGAGCTCCCCTCCCGGCATGTAGCTCCTGATGAAGTCACCAACCTGTGCGGCGTAATGGCGGGAGCCCTGGGCCCTGTACAACATCAACTGTCGGAGCAGTCAGATAGAGATTTTTTTTAGAGGACGTTTTAATGAACATAATGTTAAGAATCACTTCTTTACTTAGGGTGCTTTCCATTGCTTTTTTCGCCGATTGCAGGAACGCCTGTAGCCGGCGAGCGATAGCGCAACGCTTTTTACCATTGCCGATTAGAAAACAATATGGCGTCAATGTTATCATATTCTACATAATGGGGATTTCTGTTACTCTGATGTGTCCTTCTATTTGAAATACATTATAACTGCAAATACCCTAAACATCTGGACAAAATTTCAAGATAAATATCAGTTTTAAGCTGCAATCGCCCTTGTTGAAGTTTTGTGACCGTCGCCAACCGTTCCATTAAAGTTACTGTTTCCAGATGACGTCGCCGGCGAGACAAAGTTATTGGAAAGCGTTCTTAGACTGTTCATTCTGAATGGTTAACAACATTATTTTGACCGTCAAATTCCACACAAGCACATTCAACCGCACATATATATTAACGAAATAATGATAACATAGGATTGACGCAAACGTCTCTCAACAGACAAAAAGCAGAGCTACATTAACAGAACACAGGGGAGCTCATCCTAACCAAGGGGTCCGAGAGGCTAAATAGCATGTTTACGTACGGCGCACTGGACGTTTTTGTCATCCCAGGAGAAAGCCCAACTCTTGGAATAGGGAACATAGAACGAAATGGCGTCCTGTAGATACGAGGCTTCATTGGTCACTTTGTAGAGTTCCATGGCTGCTGTACACAGCTCGTCCTTGTACGAGTTTGAACTGTTAAAATATTTAATCCGTCTTAAACTGAATGAAATACTAGTACATGTTTTTAATTATCCTTTATTTCAGCTTACCTTTCAAATATGAATAGAAGACAGATGTGCTTGCATGTGGGATTATACTTACTGGTCAAGGCCAGCCTTTCTGGTACAGTAACTGTTTGTTAATTAACGTTTGTCTTACTAACATCATTTGTTAAGGTAAGCATCAATGTTAATTATTTTCTGTTAATCAACGCTAGATTTACTGGTAATAGTTATTGGCATCCATTACTGCTGTTGTCCCGTATGTTCCTTGGTTACTTTTGGCAAAGGCGTACAGACTCTTTGCGGCTGTCAGCAGTTCATTGGAGTACGTAGCATCTGAAATTTTCTGCATATGTTGTTTTAACAATCAATAAATAATAACCGAGTATTCAATACAGAGGAAAAGATCCATACTTTCACTTACTCCTGTCTTTGAACACTATAGCACCGGACGCCAGCGCTGCCGCGGTCTCTCCAGCTACATCACTGCATTGGTCGTTACGCGTGCACTTATATGCGGGTCTCCACATCGGTCTGAATTTAGACATATCCTCGGGGCGACCCCAATACCGGTGGTCCTCTTTGCCCTTTCCAACCTAAAACAAACCCCTGAAAGTAACAGCGAGAGTTTCACAAGGCTGTGTACGCCAGCTTCCAAATTATAGAAATTGTATCCAGTGATTTGATACAACTCCGCTTTACCTGTGCGTAATATTCTTGGGTTTGAGGATTCCAGCACTTCAGGAAGTAGTCCAGGGGCCATTTTAACATATCATACATCATGTCGAGCTGGCCTGCAGACTGGTAAGCATCTCTCCATATTTCTAGTCCCCATGACAACAGGTGCGCGGACGATGCCATTGGAAGATTAAATTTTACGTGATCACCAGCTTTGTTTTCGGTGAAAAGAAAGTTAACTTAGATTTAGGACTTTGTTTTCAAACCTTTGATTCGATACATTGCAACTTTATAGCAGACTTCAGTATAAATGAAAGATATCAGTATGACCTACCATTATACCACCCGCCGGATAGATCCTCGCCATAATCACCGTGATCATCCACAGCGGAATCACTCCGCCAAGGTATAGGGTTGTCTGCCGGAAGTATGCCGGATCGCTGAGCGTCATAAAACAAAATGGATAGAGACAAGGCCTCTGAGTAGTTAAAATCCTTTTGGGTTGGTGGTTCTGAAACAAAGAATGAGGCATCTTTCCCTTGAAACATCTAAGCAATATGTGTATGATACGGCTTAGTCTATCATTAAAATACCTTTTTTATTACTACAGTAGTAAAAATTACACGAGGGGTGTCTGCCATAATCGTAGACAAGTTATTTTTAATGAAAACTAAATATAACGCTTTAACCAGATGAAGTTTTAATCAAGTTTTATTCTACCATTTCGTGGTAACATAAATGTTAAAATTTGCATTGAAGGTAGCAAAACATTTTTTAAAAAGCATTCCTACGAATTAGCCGGGCACCCCTCGTATTTATAATTTTATTGTAGGATATAACCATACCCGTGGTAGTTAACAACGTTGTGCGTCCATTCAAAGTGGGGGTTGTCCCAGGAGCGGAAATGGGATTTGTTTCAGTAGTGCATTGTGGGATATTATTGTCTGTCGCCATCCTGACAAGAATTTCAACTTCTTCAGGTGGATGACTATTGCCGTCAGAAAAGATGTCATCATTCCTTACAACTACTACAGATTTACCGGAGCCAATGTTACTCGATATAAGCATCGCACTCCAGATCTGAAAAAGACGTCTGGATAAAGTTGAAAGAAAAACAGTTATACACTTTATATGGTCAAAATATAATGTTTTTAATAAAGTCATAGTTCGTGGTTCTACCATCATAAAACAAAGTATAACATACACCATTATTAAGAACGACATACATACCATACAACAACATGAAAGACAACATACATGTACACCATACAACAACATGATAGACGACATACATGTACACCATACAACAAGATGAAAGACGACATACATATACAACATACAACAAGATGAAATACAACATACATGTACACCAAACAACATGAAAGACGACATACATGTATACCATACAACAAAATAAAAGACAACATACATATACAACATACAACAAGATGAAATACAACATACATGTACACCATACAACATGAAAGACGACATACATGTATACCATACAACAACAAAAAAAAAGACAACATACACGTATACCATACAACAACATGAAAGACAACATACATGTATACCATACAACAACATGAAAGACAACATACATGTACACCATACAACAACATGAAAGACGACATACATGTACACCATACAACAACATGAAAGACGACATACATGTACACCATACAACAACATGAAAGACAACATACATGTTTACCAAACAACAACATGATAGACGACATACATGTATATCATACAACAACATGATAGACAACATACATTACATCATACAACAACATGGAAGACGATCTCCATGTATACAATACAACAACATGGTAGACGGCATACATGTATACCATACAACAACATGATAAGAACATACATGTACAACATACAACAACATGATAGACGACATGCATGTACACCATACAACAACATGATAAACGACATACATGTACAACATACAACAACATGATAGACGACATACATGTACACCATACAACGACTTGAAAACGACATACATGTATACAATACAACAACTTGATAGACAAAATACATGTACACATATAACAACTTTAAGACGACATACATGTATACCATACAACAACATGAAAGACAACATACCTGTATGCCAAACAACAACATTAAAGACGACATAAATGTACACCATACACCACCATGATAGAGGACATACATGTACACCATACAACAAGATGATAGACAACATACAATACATGTATACCAAACAACAACATGATATACGACATACATGTACACCATACAACAAGATGACAGAGACAACATACATGTACACCATACAACAACATGAAATACAATATACATGTACACCATACAACAACAGGAAAGACGACATACATGTATACCATACAACAACATAAAAGACAACAAAAATGTATACCAAACAACAACATGATAGACGACAAAAATGTACACCATACAACACCATGATAGACGACATACATGTACACCATACAACAAGATGAAAGACGACATACATGTACACCATATAACAACATGATAGACGACATACATGTACACCCTACAACAACATGAAAGACAACATACAAATACACCATACAAAAACATGATAGACGACATGCATGTATACCAAACAACAACATGATATACGACATACATGTACACCATACAACAACATGAAAGACAACATACAAATACACCATACAAAAACATGAAAGACAACTTACATGTATACCAAACAACAACATTGAAAACGATATACATGTACACCATGCAAAACCATGATAGACGACATACATGTACACCATACAAGTAGTAGTTACCCCATATAATATTGTTGGTTATGTGCAGATACCCGATGGGCGTGGTCATAATGGCACGAGGGAGCTACTTGTACCATAGTTTACGATTATTCATGATATCTTATTATTATAGCTATTGAGAGTGCCATTGCCTCTAAACAATACCGTGCCAGTGCGTTGGTCTTAATATATGTACATTGTACTCCGTGAATTTCGAAAATGACTTTCTATATCCCAAGAAATATCAATTATTTTTTATTTCTTTTAAAATTCATAGCCATTAGGAATAAATCGACTGCTCGTTGTCATATTTTCATTTCATATTTAATCATTTTCCGACTTCTAGTATCGATATTTGCTTCAAAGAATTAAACTTATTAACATAATTTCATGTTTACGAACCCTAAGTTGTGCAATGCTTCTGTTTAAACAATTGAAATTAGAATTAAATTGATGAGGGTAGTTACTCTTTTTAAAATCCTATTTGATACTCTGTATCAAAAATATACATGCATGTTTTTAAAAATGGCTGAAAAAAACATGTTTTTATATTTTTTATATATACTTAAAAAAATCAATCAATAAGCAAAAAAAAAAATTATTATTTTTTGAGAAATGCATGTTGCGAAACCGTGAATGGTAAATGTCAAATACGATTGGCTACCGCTATTCACTCTGTCCACAAAACAAGTTTACTATTCAAACGCGTACCTATCACGTGATTGCCTTTCTATAAAACCTATATACAGGATACCCCTATTTTATCTTACACGCGTTTCTCTCCTTGTTCGCACACATGGTGAGAATGAAAATAGAGTCTTTCTGACAAAACCGTTGCCGATATTGTTTTGTCTCGAGCTACAAATGAGATTTATTTGACGAAACTTAGTTTGAGTCAATTATCCGTGTTGAGTTTTGGCAATTTTTATCTGGAGGAATTTCTTACTGTGGAATATTAGGGACGTGTTAAAAAACAACTTTGTTGATGTTGTTTTTACCTGAGATAGTGGGCGGAGTTTTAAAAAAAAGTGTGGGGTATGTACAGATAACCCACACTTTAAACAATAGAAAACACGCCAAGCTATGGTACAACAACATGATATACGACATACATGAATACCATACAACATGATAGACAACATACATGTATACCTTACAATAACATGAAAGACAACATTCACGTATACCATACAACAATATGATAGACGACATACATGTATACCTCGATCTGATCGATCTCTTTATCACATGTGATGGTGGCGGTCCAGCCCCTCCCTAGCAGTGAGGGGGACACCAAGAAGTACCCTGTCATACCGTTGTTCCACTGTCTCTTGATGTGTAGAGGCTGTGAAGAAGCATGTATAGTAGAGAACAGGAACATGGAGAGTATACCCCAAAACATAACCTGTAACGTAATAATCCTCAATCATTAAAACACAGCCTGTAACGTAATAATCATCAATCATTAAAACACGACCTGTAACGATTCATTAAAACACAGCCTATTAAATATTAATCATTTAAACATAAACTTATACAAAAACAATACACTATGCAACGTACTAAGTCTTAGCAAATGAAGGATACATCAAAGATATGTTTTAAAAAATTATAAGAAATGATTTAGAATTCTTCATTTGTTCTTAGAAAATCGAATAAAAACGCATAGAAATTATTAAATATATTCATAAGTAACGCTAGTACATACTTCATCCATGTGTATTGATTATATATGGTTTCTATAATCAGAATTGGACTTTTATATACCTTATACCTTCTTACATACCTAGCGTTGTAATTCTTTTTGTCTTTTAACATTAATTTCTATTTGGTGTGACTTTTCCAATTGGGTCACGTTCAACTTGATAGCTACAATACCCGCCTCCTGACCACAGCCTTTTCAATTGGTCGAATCTACGTATTACTGATTGGTTGTTGGGACAAAGTTAGCCAAACAGGTTTATCGGATCAGTGACGAGGTTGTTACAACGCTAGACGTGTTTGTCATAATTCATTCTATTTTAATTCTTTTGTTCTATCCTCTACATATTAATACTTATGGGAATACAAAATCACATACAAATTCAGCGAGCTTAAAACTGAAACTGTGTAATTTAAATATTTTAGCTGCACAGTTTCGGCTATTCTCTTTTGAAAAGTGGACAGGCATAGCCTACATCCACTTCTCTTCGCAAGCCCTCATATTTTGATTCTGGAAAACGTGTAAATGTCGGGACCGAAGACGGTCTACGCTTCGAACCTTGTATCGACTCCAGTTTCCCTGAATTTTCGTAACAAACCTATTATTTCTACATTTTAAACATAATATAACCTTCGAACAAACAAGATATTTCTCTCCCCTGTTTGTCTTTCTCCCTTTCCCACGCCCTACTTTAAATGAATGCAAATGATGGATAAGATCAAGAGGGCATTAACCCACGAAAGTCCAAAATAAAATCTACGTGCATTACAACATTGCATAAACGAAACGGATAGCGACTCCTTCCTGAAATATTTCCGTTATGTGAAACTGTGCTCCCTTATTTGTCCGTGTATAAAAATAAGTGACTGACATACATTAACAACATGTTCAAATGAAACGCACAATAGCATTGTTTATTCAGTACATTCATGTTCATTGATAACTCCGCCCCATCAACCAATCAGTGACTCGGTGATTCGATTGAGTGAAGGAGGCAGGTACTTCAATCCAAAAAGTCACGGAATTGATTATACCCCTGTTTCCATGGCAACCAACTTAACCCATTTGCCCTTGAATATTATATACCTATAGGTATTTCTTAATTTGTGGGCGATTCAGATTTTTAAAGAAGAATTATCGGACTTTGAATTTAACGTAGCGACTCGGATTATTCCAGAAGTGTTCCGAATTTAAAAATGTGGGATATCGAGTATAATAAACTTGTATGTAATTGTATGCAATAAATGTATGAAAACATATAGGTGATCAGTCTGGAACCCTTTTACAAAGTATTGGGTTTTACATAAGATTGATATAAAACATCCAATTAATTTTGATCAATTTCAAAATTACTTCTACTTACCACGCGCATTGTTGACATTTTGTGTAATATGGTGCTGAGTTCTCTTTATTGACTTCGGTGTTTGGTCTCTGAGAGAGAGATAAGATTATGTAGATCAGGTCATCAACTTAAGCAGTGACCAACAATCACCGCGTTCTACTTATAATGTTGAATGCATGGAACTTAAATGATAATGGATCTTATTTAAAAACTACTTACAATGAAAACAAGCTTATCTTTAAAAAGAGAAAAGGATTATGAAGCTAGCGCAGTTGACTGTAAATGATTACAGAAAAAAGTTTATTGAGCAATTAAGTCAACTTACTTTTTACAATCAATTTATTAATTTGTTAAAAGAAAGAGGTAAATATAAACAATAAAATGCTTTCTTTAATGATACATGTACATGCGGGTTATGAAGGTAGCGATCATTGCAGAATTGTTTTTCTCTACAATGTCGCCACCTTCATATCGCGCATGAATCACCAAAGAAAGCATTTTATTGTTTAATATTTTTTTTACCTTTACTACATGTGTTTCTTGTTTTTGTTTATAAGAAATTATAACAATGTGTTGCAAGAAAGTTGAAAAAGTATGTTTTTTTCCGAAATGGTGTTTCAACAAGCTTTAACAAATTAATTAA